>JAXGGA010002924.1:0-110000 GCA_038373865.1 Uloborus plumipes
CTACTTGCTGCAACGCGGGGTAACGCAGCAAGCTGCTTGGGGCATTAGCGCCCCACGTGCGTACAGTATGTCTTGAAATCTTATGAACATTAAATAATATCAATTAATATAGCATCAGAATTAGCAAAAGTGGGGGGGGGGGGACATTATGCATCAACATGCCGAAGGAAGCTAATATAGCTGCCCTGGCAGCTAGTAATAAAAAAGAATTAAATCTCAAAGAAATAGTTCCATATAAATAGCAATTAAAAAATGCCGTACCCTACCAGTGCTGTTGGATTTCAACTGGGCTAAAAAGCTACCCGGCTTTTTCGTTTATTTATTTATTTTTTTTAAACCTGTTTAAAAAAGCCAGCATTTATTAGAAAAAAACAGGCTTTTTGAGTAAAATATCTTTGAATATTTGTTTTGATTAATTGAAATGATCATATTTATATCATTTTCCTATTACTATTGTATCCAGTAGCATTTTATATACTTAGGTTCCCCCCCCCCCCCCACTGAAAAATTAAAAGTTTAGCTTGACACTAATCTACTGATTATGCTATTTCTAGTACTTTCTGGATCCCCCCCCCCCCCCATATTTGGAAAAAAAAATTACTGTGAGGCATTTTTTCAATTACTTTTACTTCTGTGCAAAGAAAAATTCATCTTTCTTTTTCTCAAAATGAGAGTTTATGCTCTACAAAAATTAATGGCTCAATTTTTATAGTTTTAATTACCTCAAAAAATCTTTTTTTGCCATTAAAAATAGTTTGTACTTTTTTTAGTAATTGAAAATTCTGTGGTTTTACGTTAATTTAAATTTATGGTTATCTCGCAATGAAGTGTATATCACCTTCTGAAAATTATTGAAAATTTAAGATAACATGAAAATGAAATTTTCATACAATTCTAATTTATAACTAAGCAATTTACCCAAAATATTATAGATTCTGTAAATACCAGCTTATAATTCTGATATTCCTTTTACATGTGCCTGTTTTTCTTTTTCCTTTCCACTGAGAGCATTATTTATTAGAAAAGGTGTATGTCCCTCCAGTTATTGTATGTGGTGGTTCTACAACACTGAGTACATGAAGAAATGGAATTCCACAAATATCAACAGAACTAGGCCAGTAAAGTGAAGGGGAAGGTCCATTTGGATGTAAAAATTTTACTAGAAGGTCTCATTCGTCTTGGTTGACTTCAGACAACATTTCAAAATACCATAGTTTGTTCTTTATGTCTTTTTAATGGAGCACTACAGACTTTGTGTCAACACATGAAATTTTTTCAAGAATATATTTTCATGATGAAAACAAATATTTTGAATTGAATCCAGTTCACTGTCAAGTCTTGCACACAATAATTATTTTTCTTCTTCACTTAAACAATTGCTATTCTTTATTCCTTTCTCATGAGTGAAAATCAATTTCTGACATTCACTTGCAGTTAATTTTCCTACACTGCATATAGATACATCCACACTAAATCATTTTTTATAACGCAATCTAGTTGAAAACACAAGTAAAATTCTATATCTGTTCAGCAATGGTTTCTCTAAGCAACTAAGCAAAGGACAGACTGAAATACAAATTCAAAAGTAGACACTTGCAGCTCTGAACTTGTTTCATTCATTTAATAAAGTATCAAAATATAACCTGGTTTTGTTTATTTAACTCTGAACCAATGGAAAAAACAGAAAAGGTTTGTTTTAACTTTGCTTTATCATTATTATGAGTTCAAAATGATTAGATTAGAATCATGAAAAAACTGTTTACAATTTGCAACAATCTTTTTTCCCTCTAAAAATGTTCTGTTTTCTTAAGTGTTTCATATTTTCACTGCTTGATAAGCTTGCATTTGTACAAATGACATTTGCCTGTTTTCCCCCTAATTTTAAGGGTAATTTACTAGCTCATAAAAAGGATGAGCTGTCATCTTGAGCCAGCTGATCTGCAAGCTGTATGGTTTATACTTAGTAAGTTGTTTATATTATGGCAATGAGATTGAAAACTGCTTTTGTGTAAATTAGTTATTTTTCTTGACTCCTCTTCCATCTGTTGCATTCATTTCATCAAGATCAGTACCTTGTTTTAAGTCATTTTTATTTTGAAACAATGATATATTTTATAGGTATCCTTTTCCTCCAATTCATTGCACTTTTTGAAGTGCACCTGCTTAGACCTCCAACAGTAGATGAGGCACAAAAGCCAGAAAAAAAAAAAAAAAAATCTGGACAAAAGTAGTTTTTTCCTGATACATATTTATTTGCTTTTGAATTTTCATTAAAAAAAACATAAATCTATTGAAGAGGAGACAAATATATGATTGGGCAATGTCATTAAAGCCTGAAGGAAAAAGAACTGTTTTCAGTCCTTGGTTTTTTATTTTTTAAAGACAAAAGTTCATCAAATAAAAGATGTGCATGTATACTAATTTGATCTTATTTGCTATGCGTGAAGGAAAGGTAATTTACCTTATTAAAAAAATATTACCAAAAAGTTGGCCATTGTTTCTTAAAGGGTCTAAAATGTCATTTTAAGAAAAAAAAAGATGAATTTTTCTTTGCACAAAAGTAAAAGTAATTGAAAAAAATGTCTCGAACATGGGGGGGGGGGGATCCAGAAAGTGCTAGAAAAAGCATAATCAGTGGATTAGTGTCAAGCTAAACTTTTACTTTTAAAGTTGTCTTGTCTACAATCTAGTAATCTGTATGAGCCAATTGTTGTATGCAAATATTAAATTTCATGATATCGTATTTCCAGAATTCCTTCAATTTAAACTATTTCAACTGAAAAAAAAAAAAACCTTTAACATTAATTTTTATGGGTTTGAGTTGAATATTCAACATACTTCATGTTTAAATTTTTGTTGTAATTGATGACAATTCTGTTTTTAAATTCGAGGAAGAGCTTGTTTGTATGATGTTTTACGTTTTTTTCTTCTTTAAAGGGGGGGGGGGAGAATCCCTCAAATACCCAAAATAATTTTTATGGGATAAATTAGAGCACATATTCATGATCATGTAAAAAAAAATTTATGATTTTTAAAGATGACCCTCATGTCATGTTGAAAATTGAAATTTTTATAAAGCCTTTTTTTTTGACAAAAAAAATTCAAAATTTTCAATTTTGAAATTTTTTTTGAAAAATTCATATGGACTAAGACTATTGTAGTATTTTTTTATTTGCATGCTCAAAGTCTTCACATTTTCTGTAAAAAAAATTTAAAAGATTAAACCATTAGTTTCCCAGGTACAATTTTTTTTCATAAACAACACCAGCTCAGTTTATGTGTCACGAAAATGACAAAAAATGTAAAATCGCAAAATTTCAACAGGCTATAAAATCAAAACGCATCGAGATAGAAAGAAAAAAATTTAGGGGGTTGCTTATGACCACAAAAGAAGGAAGTATACCAAGTTTCATCAAAATCCGAGATGGTGGGTGTTAAAATCCCATTTTTGTGGTTGATTTGACGTGGAATGACCCATAATGTAGTTATATATGTTGAATTTTAAAATTTATATCAAATGCAAGGGGAGGGGAATGAAAAAATGGGCCAATGTAAAAACATGGTTCTCACGTTTCTGTAACACACATTTGTTGAGTGCAGTTACAAATTTATAGTTTTGGAGGCCTACCGCAATGCATTTTCAGGGCCCCCCTCAGAGGAGAACAGAATTGCGTAAACTAGTTTTCAGGAATCAATTGGCAGCAACTTATGTCATGTGAGATGTTACGTAAGGGATCCCTCGCAATTACAACACCATAGACCTGCCACTGCTTGAGATAATTTTGTGTGACTCACATGTTTCAAATCTTTCTGTTTATTTAATCCAGAATTCAGCGTTAGGGAAGTTATTTTGTTGTTGATTGCTTCCACTGCATATTGCATGTACCGAAAATTAGTACTACACTACTTCTTTTCCTTTTCATTTTCTGCACCACTATTTGTAATGTAAAACTCGTGTAGAAAAGAGGAATCTAAGTTTTTATTTTAATTTAAAAAAGATGTTTCTTACAAAACTAAAACAGTTCTGTAAAGATACCTGTAAAAGTATACTGTAAAAGTATTAAAATTTAACAGACTGGAAAGTGCAAATGAAGTGCTTTAGTTTTAAATGTTCCAGGTTTAACTGTCTTTAAAAATAATGAATTTCTTGAAAAGCGCTTCAATTTTATTTGTGATCAATATCAATAGCATAAACTATAAGCTGCCCGAATGGCCACAATGTTAGTTTCTAGTTGCTTATTTTTCAAATATCTATTGATTTATAGCATTTCATGCATTTTTTACTATTAATTATTTTATCAAAAACAAACTGCATTGAAATCTCAGAAATCCGAACCTCAGAGATCCAAGACTTGAGATTATCCGAGTTGCTTATGAAGCGAAATGACAAAATTAGATTTGAGAAAAGGAAAAATCAATCCTTTTTTTCTATTGTTTTGATGACAGCTACTTTAGTAGGGTGACCCGGGGTAATTCCTGATCACTAGACCTCTGGGGTAAATACTGATCACTCAATTTTCAATTTCAAAATATTATTTCTTTTGAAATTTGAGATATGGCCAAGAATCCTGGGACATTTTACTTTAATGTAACAACATTCACTCAATAATTACTTTTTGTTTAGTTCATCTAATTAATTACATTTTAAACTTCACTCTAAACTTGCCATTTCAAAGATGGGATCCTGAACATGCATATTTTTACAAAGATCCTCCTCCCACATTTAATAATAAATATGTTGTTTTCCTTTCACTTCATTTATCTACAAACAGTTCAAGGATTTGATTAGTTGTTTAACACCTTCTGTAAAAAATTTATATTATTAATTAATAGTATATCAAAAGTTGCCCCCTGTAGCTGGGGTAATTACTGATCACTGGGGTAATTCCTGATCACCTACTTTTTTTGTCCTTAAATATAATAAAAACTTACTAAACAATAATTTCAGTTCTTTCCAATGACAGTTCACATATATTAACCATAATTACTATAAAAATGTTTTAACTGTGACCGGCAAATTTTCTTAACTAACTGTGAAATGTAAACCATAAGAACATGTGTTCTGATATCCACTTCTAATTTGACCACTTTTATTCAATGCTTGTTTGTTTTCATGATTTTAGTTGATTAAATTAATTAAATAAGTATGGTAAGAAATTACAAACTTAAGAAGGACACAAAGCTTTTAGAAGGTAAGATTCTTCAAGCTGTTTATAAGATTGAGAATGAAAATTCTAGTATTAGAGCTGCTGCCAAATCTGTTGAAATTCCTTTCTCAACTTTGCATTCTCACTTGATGCAAATAAAAAAGAAATCAGCTGTAAAACATGTAGGAACTATTAGATCTATACCTGAGGAACATGAAAATGAATTGGCTGCATGTTTGAAGAGTATGGCAAGATGGGGATTTCCTTTGACTCGCAAAGAAATCAAAATAACAGTGTCAGATTTTGTTGCTGAAAATAAAGAGGGCATAAGTGAATTGGCAGTGCATTTACAAAATCGTTGTAGCTTTAAAGACAACATGTCTGGGGAAGACTGGGTCAGTTCTTTTCTGCAGAGGCATAATTTATCAGTAAAAAAACCCAGCATTCTTGAAAGGTCAAGAATTGTGGCTACTTCTAATCCGTTCATCATTTACGAATTCTATGACCTATTGGAAAAAGAAATGTCCCTATTGAATCTAGAAGACAAGCCTTCCCACATATACAATTTAGACGAAACTGCCATGTTCTTAGATCCCTCTAAAACAAAAGCTATTGGAGAAAAGGGTAAAAAATTGGTTCGAGCGACAGCAACGCCTGGAAGGGAAGCGGTAACAGTTCTGGCATGTGTAAATGCTGCGGGAGAGAGACACCCTCCGTTGATAGTTTTCAGCGGGAAAAAACTACAAAGCACTTGGAGATCCAGTAGTGTTAATAAAAATTTAACCTTAGCTGTCAGTGAAACTGGGTGGATGTCAACATAAATCTTTGAGAGCTGGTTCATGATATTTTGTCAGCAAGTAAAACCACGTCCTCTATTACTTATTTATGATGGTCACAAGACTCATATGTCCATGGCTGTTATCACCAAGGCACGAAGTGAGCAAATTTCAATCATAAAGCTCCCAGCTCACACTACTGATATTCTGCAACCACTGGACAAATGCTGCTTCAGATCACTGAAAATGAAATGGGATAAAAGACTAACTGATGTTCAACGCTTGACAGGTGCAACAAGAATTAATAAAAGTTGCTTCACCGAACTAGTTGATGAAATTTGGCCTGATACTCTTACTTCAGCAAATATCAAGTCTGGTTTTTCTTCAACTGGTATATTTCCAGTAGATAGAACAAAATATCCAACTAGCAGGTTTTGTAGCCAGATGCTAAGTTCTTACACACTCCAAAATTCCCCGTCAAAGAGTCTTCCACAAGTAACTACTGATATCCAACCAAACGTGCTCAGATTTTCATTAGATAATACCATTGATCATTTACAAGATATTCCAAGTTCGTCTACATCCACAGCATTATCCCCCTCTCAATCATTTGAAGAACTATTAAGCATGCGTTTAAGAAGAACACCAAAAATTGCATCATCTGAGACAAGAAGAAAGATAGAGACAAATGCAGCAGTGATAACAAGCAATGAATTTTTAGAGCTGGTGGAAAAAAGAAATCAAGAAACGAAGAAAAAAAGAGAGAAACCAAAATTGAAGACCAATGAAAAGAAGAAACAAAAAGTTGAGCAAATTTTGAACAACGAGGATACCGAAGCAGTTCCCGAAGCTTTACATTTTGGTCAAATCAACAAGAATACCCAGATAGATGATGCTAAAGTCTTGTTAGATGCCATGCACAAGAATCTGTCGCTACACAGCTATTATGCTGTATATTACGACGATGACCCAGTATACATTGGAAAAGCATTGAAAAAAGAAGGGGAATCCGTTGAAATGAAGTTTTTGGAAAAAGGTGCGGGCAATTATAAATGGCCAAAAAGGGACAAAATTGAAAGTGTAAATGTGAAATACATCTTTTATGGTCCTGTGACCTTAAATGGGGCAAACCCATTTACAGTTGATGAACCAGCCATCAACAGTGCATATAAGTGTTACAAAAAGTTCTGCAAAGACTTTTGGAAAATGTAAGTATATAAGTTTATACGTATATATTTTCCAAATAAATCAAAACTTATGTGCTAAATTTATGTCTGGATTACTTATTTATTTTTTCATGTATTTCTTACTGTGATTGCTATTATATTATTGTTTTAAAAATGCCTTCCTTAAAAGAAAAACTAAGTGATCAATAATTGCCCCAGAAGTGATCAGGAATTACCCCGTTCTATGGGTATTTCCTGATCACTGAATATTTAAAATATTTTATATTCTATTTTTATTTTCAAAGAAAAGAAGTTTGCAGAGGATTTATATCATAAGCCACCAAATTTGCAGACAAAATTAGAACACCAGTGCAAATAGTTTTTTTACAATACAGATGTTTGCCTGTTTGATCAGGAATTACCCCGGGTCACCCTATACATTCGAGTGCAATTAATAATACAGCGCTGTTCCTTATTACATACATGTGATTCTTCAGCCGATTGGCTGAAATCAGCCAATTTGATTAGCAAAACATAGTTCCGTCCTTCTACCGATCTGCCTTAAAAAATTTCTCATCCGCTCTGAAATGTTCAATCTATTTAAAATTTCCACAATTTCCAGACAAAGCTAATGGGAGGGGACGGCAATCTACCCAGCTTTAAAAGGGAGCATTCTTGGCTTGCTTGGTTTTGGTAGAAATTTCCATCCTCTGACACTTTTTACTGGGTGGAATCAACGAGAGACAAACTATGATGTAAAGTAACGGAAGGAAAAAAGTTAAGTGGGTAAAACAATACATTCTTGGTAAAGGAACACATTTAAAAAAAGGTAAAGCGTAAAATGCTTACCAGTTTTTTTTTTTTTTTTTTTTTTTACCAATGCACACACACATATTAGAGTCTGTACTGTCACAAAGTTACATTTTCAAACTAATTTTACACTAAAGAGAAAATGAGGTCTTCACCATAAAATACATTTATTTCGTTTCGTATCCCGTTTTCCACCTCAAACTACAGAATAAAATATAAAAATGCTTTTTTTTTAATTTTAAAGACTACTCCTTTGAGCTTGGTTCGCACTAAAGAGTAGGGAATAAAATAATAGTATATGATTTCTTGATTACAATGCAGTTAAATCTCCATTTAGGTTAATTCTAAAGCAGCTGATAAAATTTAAATTAAAAATGAAGAGAAGAAAACATATACTCGGTTTCGTGAAAGATATTCGTAGTAAACTTTATACCGCCTATTTCTTCTTTAAAATTCAAATTTAAACTTTATTGGCTGCTTTAGAATTAACCTAAATATTTAGTACAAATTATTTTTAAAATTATTTTGTTAGTAGAATTTTTTTTTAAAATTATTATTATTTTTTTTAAGAGAAATGTAGAGACTTTTGTTCTAATATAAATGTATGGCGCACAAAAAGAGCACAGCTTAAATCTGACCAAACTATCGCAAGCTTTAATGCTCGAATTCAAAAGCAATTTTGAACATGGTAGAAAAGAAAACACAACTTTTAAACCAATAACTTGACATGCTTTTGAATCCTGCATTATTTGAAAAGTTTAAAATTCCCTTCATAAACCTAAATATATGTTTGCTTAAGTGCAGCCTTGAACCTATGATAGTTTGCTGAATTTAATTACCAGCAGAATTAAAAATTGTTATTTGAAAATGAATATCTTGATGTTGCATAATTGCTGCAATAGCAAATGATACTCATTGAACATTTTTTGACATTTTTAACGCAAGTTTCTGACTCGGCACACGAACCATGGCTCAGACAGAATAGGGTCATTCCACGTCAAATCAACACAGTTTTTGACAAAATTTTACCTCACCCCCTCAGATTTTGATGAAATTTGGTACAGAGGTAGTGTTTATATAGACATGTTAAAATCTATTTTTTTTTTTTTTTTTTTTTTGAAAAATACGAAGGGGTTTTGAAGATACAGCGCTGTAAAAGTAACAAAAAGGGGTCAAAACACGTGAAAGATACAATTTTCAAAATGACCTAAAAATTTTTCTATTTGAGATAGAGACCTGAAGCAAGTGCCATTTGACAGCATTTTTAAGGGCCTTTTGAATGATATACAACATGATTCGATCTAAAAAGAATTTATTTCAATTAAATTTGAATTAAAATTTAAATTTCTCAAAATGCGCCGCCTCAACTTTTTTCAAATTTTTTTTATAAAAATGCTTATACACTACTTAAATGGCTGTGGAAGTTTCAAGATGGGCTTATAATGGGTTCATGTTGAAAAAAATCATTGAATAAAGCAGTAATGGATCTACAGCACAATTTAGCATAATATAGCATGGTTTTAGCACTAAAAAATATATATATATTTAAGGGATGAAATGGATTCAGTTTGATTAGCTAGTTAAATCTCAAGTAGCTGATTCTTAGAGTTTCTGTTGTCACGTCTTTCCTTCTAAATTTTTCTAGGGGAATGGGGGGGGGGGTGAAATGACTACAGACCATATAAATACACCCAAAAATAGCAAAAATTATACCAATTTAAATGAAAATAGGTTGATTTCCCTATTCCAGAGGTAGTCCCCCCCCCCTTTTTCATCATTTATTTATCTATTTACCTGTTGTCATGTCTTTCATTTTGAATTTTTCCAGCAGAATGGGGGGTCCACGGCTATCAACTCAATGTAAATTCCACCCATGAACAGCAAAAACCATACTCATTTAAATGGAAATAGGTTAAAATTTACCTATTCCAGGGATCCCCCCCCTTCTCTATCATTAGCTTTACGTTTTGGTGGGTGGTGCATACACAAATCGTGTGAGTTCCACTCTGACCTGCAAGTATACAATACTTTGGTCTCAGTTCAGCAATTGGAGCAAAAGTATCTTAAAATTGGGAAATTTATCTTCATAAGATCTATATCTCATAGATCTTATAATCTTCATAAGCCTCCATCAAGTTAGAGAATCAACCGTTTGGATTTTTTTTATATCCCCCTTTTTTGTTCGAACAGATATACAATCTTTCATTCCTGGTAATATTCTGCTCATTTCATCATTTTCACAGAACGCTTATGGTTTCTGCAATGTTAGGAGGAAGACTTTTTCTTGGTTTTTGATTAGTGTTGGTCAGGATACCTTTATCTTGTAAGAGTCTTTTTGATTTTCTTACCAGGTATTTAGGAGCATTGAGAATTCTGGCATTTTTCATATACTACATGACTCTAGCGAGCAGGTAAGTATCATTGAATGTTAACATTTGAAGAATCAGCAAATTTAGTTTTCTAATTATTTAAAACTGTTTCTTCAGCTGCTTGAGACTTACTCTCAGAATATGTTTCAATATTAGTTAATAGTTTGCATTGCAATGCAGAATTGATCTTTTTCATGTTACTTGCTGAATAACCTGTTTTTTTTCCGATTTCCTTTTGTCGATTGAAGATTCTCCCAATTTTTGTAGTGACACATTTAATGTTTGAACAATTTCCAACTTTGGAGCAAAATTTGGATCACAACTTTCAGAATATAACTTTCTTCAATATTCTGGCTTGAGTCTTCATTTTTCTTTAAAAGAGACAATTCTTTTCTACAAGTATGGCAGATTTTGGCATTTTCTGGAACTCCACTCAAATATTCTGTCATCCAGTCTGCAACATTGTGTAACTTCTTTTTGTCTCTTACCTGTCGTTATTTTTTTTAAATAGATTAAAGCACTATCCAGTAAAGTATCTTTGATCAGCCATAGTTTAAGTTTTAAATAATATTTACGTTTTACCATAGATTTACAAACACTTAATACTTAGACAGCTTTTAACATTACTGAGTACATTAATTTTAGTATATACAAAATAAAAGAATTTGAAACTAAAATGTCAATTTGCTTTGATTCACCTAATGCACTAACAGAAACTCAGTATTACCACTATCTCTTCAACCTACTCCAATAAGACAGACATCTGACTTTGGGGCTGATCAGAATTCACACTGAGCTTGAAACAAGGAAGATGGCAATTTACAAAATATATCTTGACACCTTACGTCTGCCAAATGTATAGTTTTATTCCTTCTTGCTTGGTTATACCTAATGGAACATTATCTAGATGTGGTAACAAATTTTTATTATATTGTAACGAGTCCGTAGCACCTTCAACTTTCTTCAAATGAGCATTCCAATCTTGAGGAAATAACTATAAATTTATTTACAAGTATGTACACTATTTACAATAAGAGCAGAAAACAATTGCTAAACATCAGCAATTAGGCAGCAAACAGTACACTGTACTCTCAACAGTAATTCAGCACCACGTATCTAACGTGAACAGTAATTAAGCAATTACAAAAGCAAAACAACCATCCGCTCAAAGCGAATAAAAACGAGTCACCAGATCAAATCTGAAAACAACTGACTGACTTGTGTTCAAGGCCAGCTATTTATACACGAAACGATTTCCCGCCAACATTCTAGTAAAATCTGGAGTATTCTGTTTATTCATAACTTGAAATAATCCATTGAGAAAGTTCTAGCAATAAAAAGAAAAAGAAAAAAAGAAAACACTCCGAGCGAAAAATGTCTTCACGCTTATTAAATGCAGGGCAAGTGTAAAAACTACAAAACGTTACGAGGCCGGTATACAAGTGATAAAGGTGATATCTTTAGATACTTTTGTAACATGACGTCAGATAAAACCAAAACTAATGAAAATGATGCAAGGCAGGAAAAACAACAACTATTTACAAGATTTGTAACATTGCCCCCTTCCCAAGGACTGCACGTCCCGGGCAGTACAATCCCCAGAAAGGAAGCAAGGGAAAATTTACAGGTGCACACATTACATGATGACCAATCATAAACATGATAAACAATAACAATGAGAACATGAAAGAAATAATAACATTGATAAGGTAATATTACAGACAATTAAAGGCAAAAGTTATATACAAAATTTACAAACAAATTACCATGGTAGCTTTAGATTTACTTTACGAACTATGGCCATAGTATGGGGCTAGCCGATCATAATGTACAACCCTAGGTTTTGATTGTGATGACTTCTGGATCCTCACTACGACGTCGTTCAGCCGGTGAAGGACTGTGTAGGGTCCATCCCAATGCGACTGAAATTTGGGTGACAGACCTTTACGTCGGATGGGATTCCATAGCCACACCTTGTCACCTTCTTGAAAGTCATGGCCAGTGGACCTTGTGTCGTAACGGGTCTTCATTTTCTCCGTCGCGATGCCGATTCGCTCCCGTGCGAAGTGATGAACGTCTTCCAACCGGGCCTGGAGATCCTGGACGTACTCCTCAGGCGATGAAGGCGCATCTGGAGGGAGACCGAAGACGAGATCACAGGGTAGCCGAAGCTCTCGGCCGAAGAGCATATGTGATGGGGAATATCCGGTTGTCTCGTGGACAGCACTGCGGTAGGCCAGCAGAAACAGAGGAAGTTTCTTGTCCCAATCCTGTTGATTTTTGGAGACCATAAGCGAAAGATTATTAAGGATTGTCCTGTTGAATCTCTCCACCATGCCGTCCGATTGTGGGTGTAGTGGTGTCGTTCGAGTTTTCTCAATTTTGAGGATTTTACATAGGCCCTTAAACACAGCAGAGATGAAGTTTCTCCCCTGATCGGAGTGGATCTGCAAAGGTGTCCCATATCTCGAGATCCAATGCTGGACTAGAGTCTCTGCTACAGTGGTAGCTTCTTGATCCGGAATGGAATATGCTTCGGGCCATTTGGTGAAATAGTCAATGGAAACGAGGATGTATTTGTTCCCATCAGTAGTTTTCGGTAGAGGACCAAGAATGTCGATCCCGATTCGTTCGAAAGGAGCTCCTACGTTGTAAAGATGTAGCTTCCCGCGGCTTCTTCTCTTCGGTCCTTTACGGGCAGCACAGTCGTCACAAGAATGACACCACTTCTCCACGTCATCCTTCGCCTTGCTCCAGAAGAAGCGCTCTCGAACCTTGTGGAGGGTTTTCAGGATACCAAAGTGTCCTCCAGTCGGACTACTGTGCAATTCCTTTAGAACGTCTGAAATTCTTGATCTGGGAAGGAGTAACTGCCATTTGAATGCTTTACCATCGTCAGATTCCCATTTCCGATACAGGACGCCATTTCGCAACTGGAGAGATTTCCATAGAGCCCAGTATCTTTTCGTTGCAGGACTGTAGATAGAAATGTCTTGCCAGCTAGGTCGCCGACTGTCTTTTTCCATTAACTCTATGATAGGCTTTAGGTCTGGGTCTTCAAGCTGATCTTTTCTAACTTGGTCGTCACTCCATGGATCAGGATCTGAAGATGATGAAGTAGCAGTAACTTGACAGGCAGTAGGGATTGTCGTCCCGTACTGTTTCTCAATTCGGGAGCAATAATGGCAGTTCTCGGAACAAGGTCTTCTTGATAATGCGTCAGCATTACCGTGTGACAAACCTTTTCGGTTCTTAATCTCGATGTCATATTCCTGGAGCCGCTGTATCCACCTGGCTACCTGGCCCTCTGGATTCTTGAAATTCAAAAGCCAAGTTAAAGAGGCATGATCTGTCCGGAGCAGGAATTTACGGCCATAGAGGTAATGATGGAAATGTTCTACAGCTTTAACTATGGCGAGCAATTCCTTTCTCGTGACACAATAATTTCGCTCCAACTTGGATAAGCATTTGCTCCAGTAGGCGATGACATGCTCGTTACCGTCTATTTCTTGAGATAAAACAGCTCCAACGCTCTCGTGGCTCGCATCAGTGTCAAGTATGAAGGATTTTTCAGGCTGAGGATAAGAGAGAATAGGCGTTGATGTCAAAGCCTCCTTCAGCTGTAGAATTGCATCCTCGCATTCTTTGGACCATTCAAATTTTTGTTTGCTCTCCGTCAGCTTATGCAAAGGTCGTGCAATATTGGAAAAACCCTTCACAAACTTCCTGTAGTACATGCAGAGCCCCAGGAAACTTCGCAGCTGATGGACATTTTCGGGGCGGCTCCAATTCTTGACTACTGATACCTTGTCTGGATCTGTTCGTACACCCACTGAAGAGATAATGTGACCAAGGTAGTTCACCTCACGGCGGAACAAGTTACATTTGGACGGGCTTAACTTCAGGTTGGCTTCCTTAAGCTTTTGCAGCACCTTCCTAAGATTAGCCAAATGTTCCTCCATTGCTCGAGTAATCACCATAAAATTCCGAAGTCAAAAAGTCCTTAGGAAGAAAAGTCCAAATTCACAGGTAATTCCAAGAAAGTCCTTGAAGATGCCCCACGTTGGGCGCCAAAATTGTAACGAGTCCGTAGCTTCTTCAAATGAGCATTCCAATCTTGAGGAAGTAACTATAAATTTATTTACAAGTATGTACACTATTTACAATAAGAGCAGAAAACAATTGCTAAACATCAGCAATTAGGCAGCAAACAGTACACTGTACTCTCAACAGTAATTCAGCACCACGTATCTAACGTGAACAGTAATTAAGCAATTACAAAAGCAAAACAACCATCCGCTCAAAGCGAATAAAAACGAGTCACCAGATCAAATCTGAAAACAACTGACTGACTTGTGTTCAAGGCCAGCTATTTATACACGAAACGATTTCCCGCCAACATTCTAGTAAAATCTGGAGTATTCTGTTTATTCATAACTTGAAATAATCCATTGAGAAAGTTCTAGCAATAAAAAGAAAAAGAAAAAAAGAAAACACTCCGAGCGAAAAATGTCTTCACGCTTATTAAATGCAGGGCAAGTGTAAAAACTACAAAACGTTACAGGGCCGGTATACAAGTGATAAAGGTGATATCTTTAGATACTTTTGTAACATGACGTCAGATAAAACCAAAACTAATGAAAATGATGCAAGGCAGGAAAAACAACAACTATTTACAAGGAAAAACAACAACTATTTGCAAGATTTGTAACAATATTTTTCATCCTTCTTTTGCAGAGATCATCTTAATGACTACCAAATTACTTACAAGCATTTTAATTTTTTAATAGCAAGTTACCATTCAAATAATTGATAACTTGATTTAATATAGTTACATTTCAAAAAATGATGAGTAAGCATACATCAAGATGAATTTCCTTAGATTTATTTATATTAACAAAATTAAAAATACGAAAAATTCCCCTAGAACAAAATATTTTTGTCTAAATTTTTCCATAATTATTTCAAAGAATAAAATAATGACAGACTGAAAATATAAGATTACTAGATTTGCAAGCTATTACCTACATTTATGAGTACTCTTCAACATGCAGACCGGCCATTTAGGGAAGAGGGGGGGGGGAGGGAAAATAACCTATTTTCATTTAAATGGGTATAGTTTTTGCAGCTTTGAGGTGGAATTGTCATTGAGTCTGTAGTCGTTGCACCCCCCATTCCACTGGAAAATTCAAAATGAAAGAAATGACAACAGGTAAATAGATAAATTATGATGGTTGACTCTCCCTGGAATACGGAAACCAACCTATTTTCATTTAAGTGGGTATAATTTTTGCTGGTTTTGGGTGTATTTGCATTGTTTGTAGTCGTGGCCCCCCGCCCTTCCCCTGGAAAAATTAAAAAAGGAAGACCTGACAACAGGTAAATAAATTAAATTAAATTAATTGTAAATACTATTGGAATCAGCTACTTGAAATTTAACTAGCTAATCAATCTGAATCCATTTCATCCCATAAATATATTTTTTTCTTAGTACTATAGTGCTAAAACCATGCTATATTATGCTATAATAGTGTTGTAGATCCACTACTGCTTTATTCAATGATTTTTTTCAACATGAACCCATTATAAGCCCATCTTGAAACTTCTACAGCCATTTAAGTAGTGTATAAGCAATTTTGTAAAAAAAATTTTAAAAAATTGAGGCGGCGCATTTTGAGAAATTTAAATTTTAAATTTTAATTCAAATTTAATTGAAATAAATTCTTTTTAGACCAAATCATGTTGTATATCATTTAAAAGGCCATTAAAAATGCTGTCAAATGGCACTTGTTTCAGGTCTCTATCTCAAATAGAAAAAATTTTAGGTCATTTTGAAAATTGTGTCTTTCACGTGTTTTGACCCCTTTTGTTACTTTTACAGCGCTGTATCTTCAAAACCCCTTCGTATTTTTCAAAAAAAAAAAAAATAGATTTTAACATGTCTATATAAACACTACCTCTGTACCAAATTTCATCAAAATCTGAGGGGGGTGAGGTCTGAGCCCTGTGTTGAGTTGACACGGAATGACCCAATAGTAGCGTCTCGTTGCAAAGGTCTAAGAGCTAGCGGATTATTTTAAGACGTCTGGCTCTTTAATTTATTTTTCTCTATGCTCTTCTGAACAGCATGCGGGGTGTCTGGTGGCAGAGCGTGGTTGCGTTTTTTACTGCGCAGCACTTTTTTGCTCGTATAAATAGTGATTTTTTTTAACCATTTTGGGGCAATGAGAAGCTTAAACCTGTTGTAGGTATGTGATGTAACATATCAATGGAAAGCTCTATTTCTTGCTTTCACAATTGTTTTTTTAATTTTTATTCTACCATGATTTGAAAAGAAATTGCATGTAAAAAAACTTTTTTTTTTCCTTCAATTTCAGCTCTGTATTTCCCGCAATTTTTGAAATTGAAACCTAAAACTTGGCAATATTACTTATGTTATCATAGGCGTCCTTCACACCCATTTTTGTTAAAATCGGAAATGGCAAAGTCAAAAACTTTTTTCTTCCTGATTAATTTGACGCGAAGTCGTCAAAAATGGCTTAAAAAATCACTATTTTTACCAGAAAAAATGCGATGAGCAGTGAAAAAAACGCAACCACTCTCGGCCGCCAGGCACTCCGCATGCTGTAAAAAGGAGAGCATAGGGAAAGATATATATAAAAGCCAGACGGCTTAAAATAGTTTTTTTTTTTTTTTTTTGACGTTGCAAGCTCGTGAGGGTCTAGTCTCTGCCCAATACTTAAAAATTCTCCTCATTCAAAACCAACCCATGACGTCATTTTAACGTATGTAGCGAGACCCGCTAGTCTCTCTGCCCTTTTTTTCCGCACGCAAAATACGTACTCTAAAATGTAAACATACGGAAAATTTACGCCGTCTTCTTTCTGGCGGAAAACCCTTTTGCGTACTTAAAAATCAGGATGGATGCCGCGTTTGCTGCGTTGGATTAGCAACTAGAAGACGTTGAAAGAATGGAAACGATAGAAAGAAATGTGTTTAAAGACCAATCGAATGCTTTCGAGCTTTCAGATCGCAGATTTGTTAAACTTTTCAGGTAAACAAAGAATTTAGCGATTGACATCACGGAAGATATTAAAGATAGTTTTCCGCCGGAGGACTACCAGCTCACTTGCGGGTAAATACTTTGCTCATTATTTTGAAAACAAACAACATTTTTAATGCTTTGCGTCCATTTATAGAGTAGTAGCAAATCTTGTTCGCGCCTTACGAAATTTGCTGTTTATTTTTTTCGCACCATTTCCTTTTATTCAACCATATTAAATCAACCAAAAAACGAAAAAAATCTCGACCTGGCCGTTTCGGATTTTCATGTAACTTTCGGGAATCCTACCCTTGAACGTATTAAATCTATATATATGTATATTAAAAAATCTACTATTCATAATTAATCAGTAATTAATTTCTGAAATTCGTTAAAAAACACTTTTTTTTTCTTACTGGCAGTGTTGTAGAATACACTAGGTGGCCAAAAGTATCCGGACACTTTCAAAAATTCACATTTTTACATATAGCTCGAGAAATAAGTGATCAATTGTTCTTTAACTTTAGTCATACAAAATATAGGCTTCACCGAACATTTCCAAGTTGAAATTAAATTACCCTTGCATTTGGGGGACGACAAGAAGGGGGTTGAAAGAAAAACCGCTTTTTGACCATAACTCTTCGAAAATAGCTCGGAATAAGCTATCAATTTCAGTAATTAATTAGCATACTATGTATAATTACTGTACAAATTTTTATGAACGTACCACTCTTACTTCTGAAGATATGAAACATTTTTGAAAAAACGGCAATTTTATTTGAAGGGTTTTTGCTCATAACACGCAGAGTTTTTGATCAAACCTTATCACAACTTCAGGAAAGATGACAAAATACAAGAGAAAGAACATACTAAAACGGTAAATAAAAATATTAAAAATTCGATGAGATATGAACGTTAAAAGGAAATAATTTTTCACGGCGCATGCGCGAACGACAGAAATTTATAACTACAAAAATATTGTAGCCTGATTTATACTGCATCTTATAAAAAAAGTTCCAGTTGAATATCATGAAAAATGAAAAAGATATCAGCGATCTAGTGAGCTGTATTTCATTCATTCGCAGACAATACATAAATAGTGTGGGTCTGCCCACAAAGAGCTATTTTTAAATTAAAGGTTATTGCGTCGTCGTTCAAAACCAACGCTTCAGAGGGTGTCCGGATACTTTTGGCCACCTACGTATAAGGTCTTTTTGGCCGAATAAACGAAATGTGACTACAATGCCGAATATAAATTTTCAAACTGTATACAATTTAACATTGAAAAAAAATGATCGATTGTCACCACACTATTTGTGGACAACCCCTTGCGATTCATGTTTTGCCTGCGAATGAATGAAATACAGCTCACTAGATAGCTGATATCTTTTTCATTTTTCATGATATTCAATTGGAACTTTTTTTATAAGATGCAGTATAAATCAGGCTACAATATTTTTGTAGTTATAAATTTCTGTCGTTCGCGCATGCGCCGTGAAAAATTATTTCCTTTTAACGTTCATATCTCAACGAATTTTTAATATTTTTATTTACCGTTTTAGTATGTTCTTTCTGTTGTATTTTGTCATCTCTCCTGAAGTTTTGATAAGGTTTGATCAAAAGCTCTGCGTGTTCTGAGCAAACACCCTTCAAATAAAATTGCTGTTTTTTAAAAAAATGTTTCATATCTTCGTGGTACGTTCATAAAAATTTGTACAGTAATTATACATAGCATGCTAATTAATTACTGAAATTGATAGCTTATTCCGAGCTATTTTCGAAGAGTTATGGTTAAAAAGCGGTTTTTCTTTCAACCCCCTTCTTGTCGTCCCCCAAATGCAAGGGTAATTTAATTTCATCTTGGAAATGTTCGGTGAAGCCTATATTTTGTATGACTAAAGTTAAAGAACAATTGATCACTTATTTCTCGAGCTATATGTAAAAATGTAAATTTTTGAAAGTGTCCGGATACTTTTGGCCACCTAGTGTATTATAACTCAAGTTCTATGAGAGGTACAGAGTTGCATACTAGCTCATTTTAATAACAATTATATGCGCTTTTAATTTGATATGTAACGACAATATTTCGAGGAAAGATTTTCTCACAAAAAAAATAAATAAATGACACAGTGTCAATTAAAAATTCTAAAAAAAAAACTTTTAATGGATCAACAGACCTCTAAAATGTTCTGAGTGGCCCACAAAGAAATTAACAGTAATAGCAAATAATGTAGGATCATTTTTGTAAAATATTTGCTTTAAAATGTTACAGCTGAAGTATATTTCGAGATTTTTTTTTTCATTTTATTGGAGTAAATATACTGAATAGAGAAATGGGGTTGAAACCCAGGGAGACCCATGGGCCTGTGGGCTCAATCAACAATTGTCAGGGCCCGACTAACTAAAAGTGAGGCCCAAGGCCGACAATACTTTAAAGCCCCCTTCTGTGCTCTGTCTTTTCAAGTCACCAAAAAAAATCTTTTTCGCGGTGGAGATACAAGGGGGCCAGCCCCCTGGCCCCCTTGTATCGCCATTGCGATACAAGGGGGGGATAATTTAATAATACTCTATAAATGGACGCAAAGCATTAAAAATGATGTGTTTTGTTTGCAAAATAATATGAAAGTATTTACCCATCCCCCCCCCCAATCGAATTCCCCCCTCCCAAAAAAAAATTTCACAACCCTCTTGTGCTTTTTTTTCCCCCTCTTTTTAATTTTTTTTTCTAATATTTATTTGTTTTTTTTTTAAATTATAACATTATTTTTTCATATATTACATTTTAAAAGTACTAATTATGCGCAGAATATACTCGCTTTTTTTCTCTTCCACACATTCCAAGCACACCAACACACACACGAAAAAAAAATAATAATTTAAATAAAATACTGAATTAATAAATAAATCAGTTTAAAAAAATCCCCCCCCCCAAAAAAAAAAATTTGTTGGCACAACTTGCGCCATAATCCTCCCTGTCGGCACCCCTGAGGGGGGCGATTTTTGGGGATCATTGTATGGAGCTCTGCAAGGCCCTATGCAGTTGCACTGTATGCATTATGTCTATAGCCCTGATACTGCTTTTTATATCCATTTTAGCTCAAGAGTTTTATAGCTAATTCTCAAGAAAGAAATCTTTTTTACTTAACATAAAATGAATTAATTAAGAGAAGTGCTAAAGTATAAAAAGAGATTGTTTTTATTTTTCAATTTATGAATCATTATTTTTTTTTTAATATATAATTCTTCAATGCTGTGTATCAGTTTTTAAAAAATTAGGGCCCCTTAGGAAGATGAGGCCCCAGTCCCAGGCTTAGATGGCCTGTGCCATAATCAGGCCCTGGCAATTGTGTTAATTAGGGCCTGTAGTACTTGTTTTTAATTCCATATCCAGCACAAAAATATTTTAAATAGATTCTGAAAAATATTATAATGTTATACATATTCAGGGCCTCGAAGGGAGGTCATGAGAGGTCACTAGGACCCAAAAAATTTCCTCATTCGGCAAGCTCGAACTGACAAGTCAGCAAATTCGGGAACAGTATTATTTTTTTGTGCAGCTGCAATATCTTCCTGTTTTTACATAATGTTCTTGCCTTTGAAAATAAGAAGACCCGATTTATAAAACTCAACTCGGCTGTTGTCAAATGACCATCATGCTTTAAATTGTGATAGATGCAATATTTTATGATATGTCATACAGTCAATACGCTTTAATCTGTATATATGTTAACAATAATAATTTATTAATCATGAAATCAATTGCTTTGACTATTCAAAATACACTCCCGCTGTTATTTATCTAAATTCCAATATTTGTCAATGATTTTTTTAGTGACACCCATTGTTTTTTCTCATAAGTAATAGTATAAGGTCTGTGTGTAGGAAAACAATGGAAAACAAAAGTAAAAGCGTTGTCTGTCGAAAACTGCCAAGTCAACGATTACGATACGCGCCGATTGTAACGCTTAATTTTCGATTGGCTGATTCGGATCGGAATAAAGCAGTGGCTTAATATTTTTCAGTACGTTCGTAAACACGCCGAATGTTAACGTACGTTCGGAATATTTGGGCAGAGACTACGCAGTTACCGCACATACGGTTATCAGCATACGTTACTAGCGTTCGTTACGATGCGTGCGTACGTTGACGTCATGATTAACGTGCGTAAATTTACGTATGGGCAGAGACTAGACAAGACGACAAGAATGTAATGGCTTTGCTTGTACTTATTTTTTTTTCTTATTATTTTTTAGGTGTTTTGACTCTTACTTCTTTTCATTTCATTTCAGTATAATCAGGACTGCACTTAGTGCTGCAATTCAATAAGCCTGCTTACAAAGAGTGTTGATACGACCTACCTCAACGCACGTCTTTGTTTCTAGTTTCATCTGAGGAACCATGTCCAAAGGACTATTCGTGATCGTTACTCCTCCTTCCTGCAAGAGATAATTAAATGGAGCGAAGGCTTTGCTAATCAGCTGTGAACCATAAACTAAAAGCAGCAAACCCAGAGGCGGCAAACGTTTTCTGACGAGAAACGGCTTATTTGATCTCTGCTACATATTCGAATCTGTTTTGTGTCATCGTTCGTACGGTTAGTCCAATACGTGTGTTATTGTTTGTACCCTAACGCCCGCAATGGGAGCTTTGTTTTATTTAAAAATACACGCTATTCCATTAAAATTGGAAAAGTATCAGCAGAAAGAAAAACAGATCTTGACATCATACCGTTTTCTTGATTTTCAAAACTGAGAAGAGAACTTTGAAAACAGAGAAAGTGTGTGGCATAAGTGTTCAGATTCGACCAGACACATCTGGCCAGGTGAATTCTCTTCCACAAAATGTTAATTTCGGATTCGTTTTACGGCTAGATCTTCATAAAAGTTTGTCTTAAATGCAAGTTACGGTAACCAACAATCAGGGACACTGAATTTATTGAAAATTAAAACAATTTCTGACTCTAAAGTAGTAAAAACATTGCTATGACATACGTAAACTGTGACATATGTAAAAAGCTTGTTCCGTTCTTTGTTCTTTAAAGCCCGTTTTAGAGCTTCATTTACGAGTAGGGAGAAGAATACCAGTTTAATTTTTTGTTAACTTTTTGCAAAAGTGAGATCTCTCATTAAAAAAGGAAAATCCCAATATCTATTGTGATTTCCTGACCCTTTTAAACATTTGAAGTCTGAAGAAACTTTTGAGAATCCATTTTGGAGAAAATGCAGCATCTTTTGAATGAATGAATGCTTTTATAAATTTTTTTGCAATGGCATGTCAGCTGGATATCCATCATTGCTCTGAAAAGAATTATTTGTGTGGACATTGCCTAGAGGCATTCTCCAACGCCTCCCATTTTAAGATGCACCTGAGAACCCACATTGGGGAGAAACCGTATTCCTGTGAACATTGCCCTAAGTCATTTTCCAACGCTTCAACTTTAAAGAGACATCTTATAATCCACACCGGGGAGAAACCGTATTCCTGTGAACATTGCTCCAAGTCTTTTTTCTACGCTTCAGATTTCAAGAAACATCTCAGAATCCACACTGGGGAGAAACCCTATTCCTGTGAGCATTGCCCTAAGTCATTTTCCGACGCTTCAGCTTTAAAGACACATCTCAGAATCCACACCGGGGAGAAACCGTACTCCTGCGAACATTGCTCTAGGACATTTTCCAAATCTTCAGATTTTAAGAGACATCTCAGAATCCTTACCGGGGAGAAACCGTATTCCTGTAAACATTGCTCTAAGTCATTTTCCCAGTCTTCAACTTTAAAGACACATCTCAGAATCCACACCGGGGAGAAACCGTACTCCTGTAAACATTGCTCTAAGTCATTTTTCGCCTCTTCAGCTTTAAAGAGACATCTCAGAATCCACACCGGGGAGAAACCGTACTCCTGTGAACATTGCTCTAAGTCATTTTCCGACGGTTCAGCTTTAAAAACCCATCTCAGAGCCCACACCGGGGAGAAATCGTACTCCTGTTCACATTGCTTGAAGTCATTTTACCCAGCTTCAAAATTAAAAACACATCTCAGAATCCACACCGGGGAGAAACTGTAATCCTGTGAACATTGCTCTAAGTCATTTTCCTTCGCTTGAGCCTATAAGAGACATCTGAGGATCCTTACGGGAGACTAACAACATTCCTGTGAGCATTGCTAGAAGGCCTTTTCATTCGCTTCAAGTTTAAAGAAACATTTGAGGATCCATACTTCGGAGACACCATTGTGAGCATTGTTCAAACTCATTTTCCCGCCTCGAGCGCTTTATTCAGACCACTGAAGTCTGTATCTTTGCGACAGACAGATTGAAAAATACGTCAATGCATAGTAAA
The DNA here is from genome assembly GCA_038373865.1 of Uloborus plumipes. Taxonomy (NCBI): domain Eukaryota; kingdom Metazoa; phylum Arthropoda; class Arachnida; order Araneae; family Uloboridae; genus Uloborus; species Uloborus plumipes. Next base: position 23,652 of record JAXGGA010002924.1, read on the forward strand.
ACAACGCCCCCCCCCCTCCAGACAGCCACATATCTCCAAATCACATTCTGTAGCTATCTAATGCATATTTAGGAAAATTTCAACTTTATCTAGTAGCTATCCATAGCACATCTAAATATCCAAGAGAATATCCACCAGAGGTAAAAAGGTTGCAACGTCTGGATTCTTAAGCGACGTCTGGATATCTCGACCTCTCGTGGATAGCCTGTAGATATGGAATATAGGTTTGGATAGCTGTTAGATATGCACTGGATAGCTCTCATACGTGTATTAGATATTATATCCAGATAGCTCTTGGATATTGTATAGTTGAGAAATAGATATACAATTTAATGCTCTTATATATCTGTCAGCTATCCAAAACGATGTTTTTTGGATTTAATGTTGCTTTAAATATATTTTAAAGCTGTAAGCAAAGTTACAGATATAAAAATCGCATTTTTTTGTTTTAAAAAATACACTGGTCGACAGTGGTTCACTAACAACAACCAAATTATTATTTTTATTACGTATTCATATAGTTATTTAAATACCTGCAAGTAAAAAAGTCCCACCACGTCTCAATTTTCCGTAATAAAAAAAATAATTTTTTACTATTTTTTATGATTTTCGCACCAAAAGCCTATTTTTGGAGGGAAAAGGAGCAAAATATTGAATCCTAAATTTTTTTGGAGGTGAAGGGAGACTCAAACTCCGAAATCATGACCACCGATAACAAAAAGGGGGGACGAGGGGAGTGTATCCCCTCAAAATATGCAAAAAATCATGAAAAAGTATCTTTTTATTCTGGTTTCTTTAATATGACGTTTTAATTTTTTTTTCTGGTGTAAAATCAGAGTATAAGACCCCCTTCTATTATTCCTATGCCCAAAAAAATTTTCGCGCTGTAAAATAAAATTAAAAAAAAAAAAAAAGATCTTAAGATTGACACACGCTTCATCAGTATCACGCATCACGCAGTATCAGAGGGGGCGGGGGGGTGGTGGAAGCTTTCGGCAAAAAGTGGAGAGTGATGGAGAGGAAAGGGGCTATATTTGGATTTTGGAGATAATTTTACATAAGAACCAGAAAGAATACGCAACCTTTCTGAAGACCTGCGATGTGTCTCGTATTTAGCGTGCGACAGTCATAAAATCGGTTTTTAATTTTTTTTATTTTTTACAGCGCGAAAATTTTTTCGGACGTAGGAATCATAGGAGGGGGTCCTATCCTCTGATTTTACATCGATTTTTTTTTTTAAAACGTCATTTAAAAAAAACAAGAATTAAAAGATCATTTTTGTTGATTTTTTGCTCATTTTTAGGGGGTACACCCCCCTAAGAACCCCTTCTTTGCTATTAGTGGTCATGATTTTAAGCTTTAAGTCTCTCTTGAAACTTCAAAAAAAGTTTGGAGTTAATATTATGATTCTTTCGTCTTGAAAAATGGTGTGTTTTATCTGTTTTTTCAGTTATGTTCAGTACTTTTTAGAAATTCATAACAAAAAAACTGTACGTGCTGCAGCTTTTTTACTATTATTTTTGAATTCTACACTGCAAAATTAGTTAAAAACAGTTAATTTCATCTTTGTTAGGGAAAAAAAGTGAAAATTTGTCGACTAGTGATATCAAGAGTTAAAGTGTTCATATTTATAACTACTCATTTTTTAATACAAAAAATATGATTCTTATACCTGTAAATTTTGTCACAGCTTTAAAATAAATTTAAAATTAGTATAATTAGTTATTCACAGTACATTCTTACCAGAAATTTTTATTTCATCATTATAATGAGGGTTTTTTAGCATATTTAAAGATGTAAAAAATTATAGATTTAAAAATCTTTTTGAATTGATACATAACTTTTTTTTTTGATATGAAAAGTAATTTTCAAACCTGTAATTTTGTATACAAGTTTTTGCAATAGCTATCAATCACAGTTTTCTTTCACCAAAAGAATAGGTTTTCATTAATTTTTACTAATAAATGATTTTTTATTACATACTATTTCAGATGTTCCCCATAACATCCCCTTCCCACCCCCCAAAAAAGTTTTCTTATTAATTTATTGATTTAATTTAATATTGATTAATTTAAAAATTATCTTACTTACTCGTATCTGAATTAAATCTGTTTTAAATATTTTCAAATACTTCTTAACTTAAACAGAGCAGTTTTATTCAACTTTCTTTCTTCACGTGTACATGGTTAAAGATGTGTGGTGTACTTCTATGTGTATATACATAGTCCAATCTAAATAAAACAGAAAAGTGGAATAGATAAAGTTTTTATTTTTATGCAGTGAAGCATCGTTTATACGTTTTTTTAAGAGACAGTATGAAAAAACGTACAAATCAATGTTAATATGTATTGGAATCTGGCGGAACAACTTGAAAACACGTATAAAAGAGAAACTTATAAACGGTGCTTCTCTGTATCTAATGTATTACTATCGTTACTGTACACCCTCTGTACATGATTCCTTCTTTTTTTTCTTACAAATATGCACATGACATTTATTCTTTATTTTAAAAAAAAAATCAAGACTACATTTTAAATATAGTCGAGCCCGCGTAATGGAATAGCCCTTTTGCCACGAAAAAAAAAAATATTCTACTAAACGGCATATTCCATTATCTGGGATAAAAATAATGCATAACATCATTTGGTATATTGAAAATGTATTATAGTAGTATCCCGCTTTTATAAAGCGAGATATTCCTTTACCTGATATTCTAATAAGCGAGCTCAACTGTACTAAAGAGTATAATACACAACTTATAAAAAAAGTTAACAAGTTTTGATAGTTTTTCAACCAATTTAGGCATGTTTGTACTATTTTCCATAGTTTGAAAGATGAACTGAAAATTATTTAGTTGAGTCATGTACATACATTCTATTCAGTAAGAAATAACCAGCTGTACTTCTGTTCTCTGAGAGAAAGTATTATCTTTAATAATGCATAAAAAAAGAAATACATATAAAATAAATTTATGTTTTTTCCTGAATAAAGAGAAACTAAAGCATAAAATTCATACATATGCTTTAATTACAGTTTGTTCACACAGAAAATATACAATTTCATTTACATAACAGAACATATTCATTAATAGATGAAAATCATTAATTTTTCAATAAATGCCTTGCTTTAACCTAGCACAACCAGTTCTGACCGCCATTTCCAACATCTGTATCCAATAACGACCTATAATTATTTCTCGCGTTATCTAAATTTATGAAAAAAATAAGATAAATATATCAAATAAAGATATAACTTGAGTATATTCAGTGAGGAGTTCGGCACTTCCAAGTCCGCCCTCACTTTGAGAACTCAATGCATTTCCATGTATAAAGCAGGCATGTTTTTTTATTTTGACAAAATATGTATTGAGTATACTTTTTTCTAGTGGGATACATACCCTAGTAAAAATGACCGGCTTCTGCAACCTTAGAAAATAGCCGGTACCGCCTTCAGCCGTCTTGCATGAAGCCGGTACCGCCTTCAGCCGTCTTGCTTGAAGCCGGCACCGCCTTCAGCCGTCTTGCCTGAAGCCGGCACCGCCTTCAGCCGTCTTGCCTGAAGCCGGCACCGCCTTCAGCCGCCTTGCTCTAAGCTGGTACTGCCATTGACCGCCTTGCTTGAAGCCAGTACCGTCTTGCATGAAGACAGTTGAAGCCTGTTCTAGCTTTAAGCAAGGTGGTTCTATTCACCTTTACTGCCTTTGACTGTTTTAATCAAAGCCGGTACCAACTTTCACCCCTTTGATGAACGCTGTTCATTTTCCAATGCTACCTTGTAATAAAGGAGAATATCTACAGTAAAGCGTGACGAATGCAAATTATAATTGGAACAAAGCGTGGCTTGATCAAAGAGAAATTTATTAAAAAGACTTTTTTATGCAGCAGGATTCACTTCTTTACTATAACAAATTGACATAAGTTTTTTTTTTTTTTCTTGTAAATTTTGATAAATTTCAAAGAAAGTTACATTACATATGTTAAAACCATGAAAATACACATCAAGGTTTTTGCTGTTCAGCAGAACAATTACTAAAAAAGAGAAAGAGAGAGAATTCTGTGAAATTGCAAGTTGAATTCTAAAATAGCAAAACATAAATTAACTTTGTTTTTTAAGAAACAAACTTCCCTGATAAATTTGTTTTCTGATGACAGTTTAAAAGATTAAGCAAGCAATATTAATTTGGGCAATGATATGAAAAATAATAAATTTCCATTAGGTGTTATAAAACTAGACAAAATATACAAATGGTTGTCAAGAGGTACACGGCAACAAAAAATGATTGCACCCTTTTTATGAAATTATACATACAGAGTATTGATATAAAATTGCACGCTTGTGTGATTTGTGTGTGTGAGATAAAATTACACATTTGTGTTCGTATAACTTCATTGTTTTTCCCTATTCTGCAAAAACATTATTTACTAAACTAATAAAGATACCAATTATAAGTAATAGACAACAATATTTTTTTTTCAGAATAACTAAATAAAGAGCAGATTGTGTTTGTCTAGTTCCTTTTGGATAGGAAATATTTTTTAGCATTTTATAAAGAATGGATGTGTGACAGAAATAAATACTTTCGGATGTAAACAGTGAATTTCGCAGTTAAGCAGTTGTAAGGTTTTTTTTTTCTTTTTTTTTTTTGCTCTTTAAAACCTTTAAATAATTTTAAAAATGTATTTTTGCTGTGAAAAGTATTTTTAAAGTATGAAATGGGTGATCTGATAACAATAACTAAACATATATAAGCGCTACTTTGACGCCATCGACTTAAACCACGGATGCAAACAGGAATTACTTATTCCGCGATTGGCAACGAGTCATCACTACGCACATTGTTTTGATATTAATTAAGACCAATTCCATTTGCACTTCGATAGATGTTCAAACTTACTTTAAGAAAGAATAAAAAATGTTATCTTGATCCAATTCTAAGTATTACAACAAATTTAAGGAAAGCATTTCACCTATCAGAATGAACTTTAAATGGATAAATAACAAATACAGCGAGACCAAGCGAAACAGGATACTAATCAAATCTATCTTAACTAAAGAAAAGCTATTTATTATTCGCAAGGAAAATTCCCCGTTGTGCAATACATGCGAAACTATAAATGACTGATCATCGAATATGGGTCTGCCCGAGAAACTCATTTAACAGGCAACATATCATTAACCAACTTGCAGCAAAAAATCTAACCAGAGATGAAATTTTTCACTTGGATTTATCAAGCTCCTCCAAGAGTGTAAAAACAACATATTTTCCCATTGCAATATTATAGCCACAGACACTTCCAAAAAAGGAGACAAGGTTAGCACCGGAATCGTGAACTTTAACAGTGGCGTTGAATTGATAGGGAAAGTGGCCCCCATCAACTCTGTTTTTACAGCGGAAGGACTAGCCTTATGGCTAGCCATCATTTGCCTTTGCCAGAAGAATGCTGTAAATGTTATTCTTTATGACAGCTTGTCGATTCTTAACTCCCTCGTGGCCGTGGAAGATAAATCACCACATATCTCGCTCATGATATGGAAAGGTAGCGGCAATCTGATCGACTCTCACACGGAAATTCGACTAATCTGGACCCCAGGGGCCCTACTCCCATTGTATCGTCAATGTAGTCGATACCGAGAATACGGGTTTTTTGTGCCCCGTGACGTCACATCTCGTGAGACACGAATAATCGCTAATCTCAAAGCTACTTCTAATTTAAGGTATCTAGAATCGCGCCGAGAAGTTTACGACAGGGTAAGAAGACGTGAGTTGCGTTCCTCGGCAGTGAGAAGCTGTTTGTTTATTCCATTTTTTCTCAACGCGGAAGTGTGCCATAATGTTTATAAGTTCTGCAAATGTTGTTTAGTATGTTTTTTCATTGAGAGTTAAGATTTTTTCTTTATTTTGAGTTTGAATTTGGGAGAGGCATCCATTTATCGGCAGTAATTGGAACTCGGCAACTTTGCCGATTATCTATAATCATTTTATTTTACTGATTAATTGGCCAACATTTTGCAAATTGAAATTACTTTAAGGTATGCCCAAAACTTGAATTGATATATTTATACATTTCCTTTAATAAAATGAGCTCTTTACTCAAATTCTATTTTCTATCAGGGGAGGGGGGAGCATTTCTTTTTTATCGTATTGTATTTAAGTTTAATTTTTCCTCACAGAATAATTGAATCATCGTTTTTCAAGTCTTAAAATGATAGCAAAAGCATAAAACATGAATTTGTTTCTTTCAATTCTCAAACATGTATTTTTAAATGCATTTTGGAAAAAAGATCCGCAGACATGTGATTTAGGATCTCCATTTTTCTCTTATGTATTGCCCCAAAAATAGGGACTTGTACTTAATATTTAGAGAGTGAATATATATCTCTTATTTCGAAAAGGCCAAAATATTGCGAACAGCAAAATTGAGTCTATCAAAATCATTGCAAAAAGCGCAGCACATGCAGTAATTTTTACCCCTCTCAAAAAAATGTTTTAAATACACGTTTTGAAAAAGTGATACCTAGACACAGGGCACGACTTTGTAGGACGTTGAGCACGAGCTTTATGTGCTGCCCCCCCCCCCCCCAAATAAAAACAATATAATGAAGTAGTAAAATATTTCGGATTTCAAGTTTTCGAAAGAGTATTTTTAAATGTATTTTTTATCTTGTCATAGTGCGGTATGAAATTTCTCCATTTTAAAAACTTCAGATGGATTTAAGGCCCGCCCCCCCCCCCAAACGTTGTTGCCATTGGCCTGTGCCCCATACCTATGCCTTAATTTTGCCCTGCCCAGACATGTGATTTTTTTTTACTTAGCATTTAAAGATAGAAAATACAACTATTATTGCGAAAACGAAAATGAGTTACGCAGAAAGGGGACTTTTACTTAAAGCCTGAATTTTAAACTATATTTGCGACAAAGTCATGAAGTTAAATGATTTAATTTAACAAATATTTTTAAATATTAGTATTATTTTTTAAAAGTATTTATAATTTTTTTTCATGTTTAGTCGAAGCATTTAGTCGAAGTTTGATATACATTGAAATGAATTCGTATAATGTATTTCGACACTTTACTTCGCTTACGCTTGTATACTCGTATGTGTTGAAAAGATGTACTAATTGCGATTTAAAATTCTAATATTTTTAAATTCCTTAAACACAATATCTTAATCTGTACGAATGCTTTTAATATTTGGATCTCGACTCTTTTTGCCATCTATTTCGAAGGCTAAGCTAAACCAGAAAGTTAAAGCAAAATGCACGCGCGAAAGTTGATGTAACGCGAGTGAGAAATACTATCATTTGATTGGTCAATCGTTTTTCCTTCTCGAAACGCGGTAGAAGGAAAGAAAAGTCTCGCTTGGGCACATTAGGGCTTTCAGAGTAGCACAAAATTTGACAAGCGACTACTTTTTCGGCTATTCTTGATTGTCGTGAGGGAGTAATAGACGTCACTGGAAGTTTCAGAGTAGGGCCCCTGCTCATGGGAATTGAAGAGAATGAAAAAGCAGATGAATTGGCCAACCTTGTCCACACGAAGAACCTCATCCTCCACTGGGTCGCATGTGGCGATATCATCAAGACTATTAAAAGAAACACCTGGGACTAATGTCTCTCCTCCCGAGAGATATCAAAGTTCCCCGCTAATTTCCAACATCACTTGTCAATTAAGAAGGACAATCGGCTAATCCGAAAAATCGGTTCTATGATGTGCTATTTTCGAAACTCAGGACTAGGACTCTTATGACCAATGACAAACTTTTCAAAATCAAGAGGGCCCTGTCCAATGGGGCTCGGTATGTGATATACCAATGTTAAAAATTATTTTTAAAAATTTGTGGTCCGACGAACCACTAATTTTTTTTTTTTTTTTTTTTTTGCAGTGGTTCAAGGCGAGTCTTACTGGTTTGGGACCCGTGGACCAGCAGTAATTTCGAACGATATATACTATGAATTTTCTGTAGGACAAGTCAGATGGACCAACGAAAAAAAGATTAAATTTCGGAATAAAAAGTTCTGAATGTAAAAATTTAAGCAGAACCGGCACTCCTAATATAAATTGAAAAATAATTGAATCGAGTGTTGAAATTATTACCACACATAATACTATCGTCCTTGCCTAATCGGGTAACGGATAAACGAATAAAAATTCTGGAACCCGTCCCATAGACGCAATGTTAAAGATCCCCGCTTAATCGAATAATATTTCTTGGAACGGACAGTATTCGTTAAAGGGAGGCCAACAGTATCAGTGCCGTATCCAGAGGGGTGCCAAGGGACCAATGCACCCCCCAAGATTTTGTAAGACTGTAAAAAATGGTGGCACCGAATTTTTAAAAAAACATGTAGCCTTCATGTAAATATTCTTCAGGTTTTTTCAATGAAAAATGCTTTATGGACACTGAAATATTGCCATATTATTTTCTGTTTTCGACTATAAGAAGCAAAACTAATTGTTATTCTGTAATTGTGGAAATGTAAGAGGAAAATGAGCGATGTACCCGCGCCTTGTTCTTCTTGCATGATATTCATTTTTGTGAAAAAAAAAATTCTTTGAGCAACGTTCAATAGAAAAAATTAAATCGAAATACTGAGTTTTTAAAGTTTCACCATATTTCTTGATTTTTTTCCTCTCATCAGTGTCGATGTTCGATGTGCACCCCCCAAAATCAATTCCTGGATACGCCACTGAACAGTATTGCATTTGACTTTTTCTACATCCAACCACTCCTGTATTCGCTTCTGTTAGCTTAAATCTGCAAGGTCGTTTTCGGCTTTGACCAGTTTTAAGGAATTATGCCCTCATGTGTTCAAAAACTTTTGATTTTTTTTCTTTAATGCAGGAGTATTTCATTTATATTTGTAGTGTCAAGAATCGGCAATGTAATGTAAGATTTTTTGGAAAATAGCTTAATTTTTTCGATGAAATTATGAACATTATTATTGGAAAAACAGTTTTATGACTTTGTGGGCTCCTTAAAGCTCCAGGCCTCGGTACTATAGGTCTGGTATCCCCACCCAAATTGCAGCCCTAATTGTATGTAACTTCATAATTTCATGAGATCATTCTTAGCACCTCCTTGTTTTTTTGTTATGATATTTGGGATTATATAATTGCTCTGAATTTGAATCCATCTTCTTCAAATTTGAAACCATGATCCTAAAAACTATTTGCATAAGATTTGTCCTTGTCATTAGCAGTAAGCTGGCGGTTTTTGGACAGGCGATAACAGATGGTCAATGCCGACTTTCTTTGGGCTAGCTGGCTGAAGCTGGTTTTTACCGTCTAAGACGTAGATGGTCAAAGCCTGCTTTCTATGGCTTAGCTGGCCGGTCTTAGACGGCTGAAGCCGGTCCTTACCGTCTTGGTCTTAGACGGCTGAAGCCGGTCCTTACCGTCTTGGTCTTAGACGGCTAAAGCCGGTCATTACCGTCTAAGACGTAGACGGTCAAAGCCGGCATTGACCGGCTTTTGCCGCCTGTCCAAAAACCGCCTTTAAGACGGTAAAAGCCGGTCATTTTCATTAGGGTAGCACCCCGGCCGTGCAAGGGGTAGGGGCACTCAAGTTTATGTACGCTACTGCCTTTTTCCCTTTCCGGGGACCGGCGCGGCAAGGATACAATACTCAATTATTATTAGGAATACTATATATTCTAAAAATAAGCCCTGTGGCAGAAAGCTGCCGACACTGCGACATTGTCGCAGAGTCAAGGAGACAGTGTGCAGAAAGATTTTTGTGATTGGGAGGAAATAAAAGGCTAAAAAAAAAGAACATAAAACAGCCACCAGAAAAAATCTATAGTATTGATGTTAACATTTTTATAAATTTAACATTTTTACCATTTTTATAAATAACACCTTGTGTTACTGTAGAATATATATTTATTTTTGAAGAATATTCTAGTGTTGCAGAAAGAAATTAGTTCTAGAAAATTTGACGCAAAAAGCTGAAAAAAATTCTACTACAGGGAAAATAAGTTACAATTTCATAACATCTACAATATGAATAAATAGGTTTCAGCTTAAAAAACTGCAATTCAACAACTATATTTAAACTGCATGAATTAATGGGAATATAATTACATTAACAATATGGCTTTTGTTTAGATTTTTTAAAGCATAAATCACTAGTCAAACGGTTTAATTAAATCAAGGAAGTATATATTCAAGTCAGAAGAAAATTTAACTGCAAGATGATAAGTTGTTGCAAAAAAATATGTTATGAATGATTAAATTATACCTATATTTACATGCTTGAATACCACTTTTTTTTTTTGTCGTGTGCCAGCCAGGCTGGCAATAACACTGGATACAAGAATTAAAACTAAGAACTAAAACAGAAACTGATTCCAGCTAAAACAGGACTGAAATTATAAGAAACTTTTAAAAGCACACACGTGGGCACTACAGATACACTTGGAACTTTGCTAATATTAGTAGAGAGAAATGCCGGATATGGAGTCGTTATTAATCGAGCGATGGAATTTGAGGATTGAGATTCCAGGAACTGGGCAGAGAGGGGAGCGAAATTTGAGATTGACTACCTTATTATTTCCGGGGGTTAAAAATTGGCAAAGTAAGTGCTTTTCCTCCCTTTTGTTTTTTTTTTTAATTTTTTTACTTCATCCACTTTTCCGGTCCGGGCACACTTTTTTTTCACCTTTTTTATTTGAGGTTGAGGGGGGGGGGGGGGGGGGGGGTTCGGGTCTTAACGTCACCCCCCACCCCCCCCTCTTTGCAATTAATTTATTTTCCCTGGCTGTTTTTCAGGATCCCCACAATCTGTAAAACCTTGTTCCTGAGCATTAAATCCCAACCAAACCAAAATAAGCATTTTACTCGCTTTTTCCCAATCACATCCAGCTTTTTTCCCAAATAAAAATGAAGTTTTTCTCTTGGCATATAAGCGCTTTTAGTACCCCCAAAAAATTTTTTCCAATTTATAACTTAAATTAGAGAAACCACGGGGTTTGGGGTCCGATAAATTCCGGGGGGCGGCCCCCTGGTTGCAGGTTTGTTTTCTGGTCCGGTAAGTTTTTTGAAGATGAAGGCCTGGCCGTTCCTACTCAACAAGTTAGGCTGCAGTTATAAGTAAAGCCCTCCTCTCCCCACATTATGGACTGGTTTTGTTTTAAGAGTAGAGTCCCCCAAAGATAAAAGGGCCCACGATGCCCTTTTTTGAGGGGGGGGGGGGGGGGGGGGGGGGGGGGGGGGGGGGGGGTCCCCATGAGGCCCTACGATTTAAGCCTTTCCCCCTTCGCATTTTATCCGGGGGGGGGGGGGGGGGGGATTTTAAAACTGGGGGGTGGAGTATTTGGCCAACAGACAGTTGCCTCGGCCACCTGTTGTTATATTCCCTCTTGTGGTTTGTTTTTTGGGGGGGGGGCCCCCTTTTTCTTTCAGCCAATTTTGTTAAAGAAAATAGACCCATTTTTAGTAATATTTGGGGGGGGGGGGGGGGGGGGGGGGGGGGGGGGCCTACCTTCCATTGTCCACAAATCTGAAAAAGTGTAGGCGACCCTTTTTTAGGTGGGTTTTGTTGTGACAAGGACTTTCTACTTGAACAGAAGTGTATTCTTTGCACAATGATCCAGAATTACTATCCAAAATTTGTTTTTTTTTCCAACAACTTTATACCAATGCCCCCAAAATTTGGGTTTATAAATTCATCCTTAAAAATGAAGTAATAAAAATTACTTGTTTTTTATTGGGGGGGGGGGGGGGGGGGGGGGGGGGGGGGGGGGGGGGGGGGGGGGGCCCCATCCCATGTTTTTGTACCATTTCAGGAATCACTATTATCCCCGCCATAATGAGTCATGGGTGGGTAAACAAGTTTTCCCCCCCAAGCCACGGCGATCAGCTTCATCCCCTTCTTCTTTCCGAACACTCTTGAAAATTTAGGTTTTGGTTCTTTCCCTTAACTTTTTGCCTTGGACTTTTTTTAACCACGATACCTTCGGGGCACATGTTTTTTTTTTTTAATTTTTTTTTACATTTCGGGGGGGCCTATCTTTCGGGGGGGGGGGGGGGGAATTATCCCCATGCCCATTTACTTTTTATTCCCCCTTTCTTGTGTTATTTAATTTTTTCCTTTAAATTTTTATAAATTTGCCAAATGTGGAACCCCATTTTTTTTTTTTTTTCGGTTTTGGGCCCCTTCAAAAAATTTTATAAAGTCTTCCTGCACAGAAATTATGTTTTTTTTCTTTCCGGGGGCGGGCCGGGGGTTGCCTGTTTCCCCGATTTACAGTCACTTCATAAAGGGCCCACTTTTTTTGGTTTGGTGTTTTTAAATGCCCCCTCTAAGAATTTGGTTAGGGGGTCCGGATTGTGTTTTTCTTTCTCCGAAATTTTTTAACAACATCCGAAAAATCAAAGGATAAACTTTTATTTTTTTCTGTTTTCCCTCCTTTATCTGTGAATAGCCACTAAAACTTGACAACCAGAATTTTTTTTTCGACAACCTCTATATCAGGTAAGCAGTCAAAATAGAAAAAAAAAAACGAAACACTTTCGCACTTCGCTATTCGGGTAATACGAAAAGACCTTATTTAAACACTAAAGAGTGGACAACGTGGGTAAGATGTTTTAATTTTGTTTTTTATTTTTTTCCAAGGAATTAAAATGTTGCTTTCTACCAAAAATTTCCTTATTTTAGGTAAAAGGTTTGTTTAAGGGGGCCCCCCGTCCCTTCTTCGGGGGGGGGGGGGGGGGGGGATATAAAAGTCCGCATCAACTTTAAAAATTTTTCAAAACTCTCACCACAAATATGAAAAACCCCCCCCACCCTTTTTTTTTTTTAGTTATTCCGCAATAAAATTTTGTTGAGTTCGCAAGCAACACATAATTTATTTAACTTTTGTAATACCAAATCGTTTTAAAAGTTGCATCTCATGCTCTCAGCCCCGTTGCTTCTCACACAATTTGAACCCGAAGAAAAAAACCGATCCCGCCGTAAGTGTTTAACAAAATATATTTTCTTGATTTTTTTTTGGGGCATATACATACCTTAAACCAACGATAGGTTAGGGTAAAAAGTTTTTTTTTTTTGTATTTTTTTTATATCGAAAGTAGAAATGAAACCAACCCCAACCAATAAAATTTTCATTTGAACCTTTTCCCTCCCTCAGATTAAAAATTTTTGAAATTTTCTTTTAGTATAAATTTATTGGAAATGTAAATAATTTTTTTGGGGTGAGAAAACAATTGATTGAATAATCGTGGGGAACTCATGGCCAATATTTTTTTGATGGAAGAAACAATTCTAGAGAAGGGATATTTTCAACAAGGCTAGAATTCCAAAAACGGGAAGCCTCAACAAAAGGGGGGGGGGGTAATCCTAGTAGTTTTTTTTTTGAGATATGCTAAAAAGAAGCCTTTTTTTTATTAGGGACTCATATAGCAACTGGTTGCCAACACTGAAACCAATTAGCAGGGTGAAAAATTTTTCTATGGCGCAAAGATAGAGGAATAATGCTCCCCCATACCGACCAGGTTTGCAGAACAATGCTCCCAGCCTCAAGGCATTTTTTTTTTTATAAGTAAAAAGTATTTATTTAGTTTTTTTCAAACAGTTTTATTATATAAATATGTTGAAGAGCGAAAAGCGGTTTTTTAATAAAACTGTCCTTTGTAGTTATATTTTTTTAAAAACTGGTAGAACAATTCGGCGCCCTTTTGGTTGGGCCATTGAGTGGGAGAAAGGATCCCTTGGCATTCAATGCAACATGGTAAAAGCAATTTCAGGGGGGGGGGGGGGGGGGGGGGGGGGGGGGGGGGAAAAAACCTTTTTTTTTACGTGGGGGGGACACTTGATTATTTTTTCCAAATTGAAAATCTGTGGTATCCGGGGGTATCTCGGAAGGTTAGGGTATTCCGAATAATAAATTTTTTTGGTGGGACGATTAGACGTTATTTTTTTTTTTTTTTTTTTTTAATTCCTTCTGAGCCACCGGTTTTTTTTAAAACATTTTCGCCAATCCCTAATACAGTAAAGTTTTTTTTTTAATATAAATATCAAGAGGTTTTAGACTTTTTTAAGTTGTTAAACCTCGGTCCCTTTCAAGTTAGAAGGTTGTGTGGCCCTTGCAATGGGGTTTTAGTGGGGGCGTAGCTAAAAAGTATGCAATCCGATTCATTTGGTTTTTTAGATTTATCAATAAAGGGGAGGTAGAAAGTGTCCGCATTATTTTTTTTTTTTTTTCTTCCCCTTGAACTCCTAAACACAGTTAAAGGGCGTTTTTTTTTTCCTTCTCCCTCCCCCACATCCTTTTTCGCCCCCAATGCAAAACATAAATTTAACAACTTTTTATTGTTTAAATTAAATTTTACGACGAAAAGCCCAAACAATATTCTTATTGCGGAGTCACAGGTTAAATTAAATCCGAAAAAAAAATATAATTTTGTCGGGGGGGGGGGGCCGGGGGGGGGGGGGGGGGGGCTACTCCCCCTTTGTTAAAATTTCCCCCAAACCTTGAAATAGAAAACATTTTTTTTAAAAATGTTGGGGGGGGGGGGGGGGGGGGGGGGGTGGTGTCCCCCCCCCTAAATCTTTTTTCCGGGGGGTGTCGTCCCAATAAAACGTTTTTTTCGGGGGGGGGGGGGGGGGGGGGGGCTTTCTAGCTGGGCCCTAAGAAGTGGATAGCCCGCCTATGATACCCGCAGTATATACCTTTTATTGGCCCCTCCGTAACGAATTAATGTGTAAAAACCGAATGTTTTTTTTTTTTTTTTGTTCTTTTTTTTTTTTTTTTTTTTTTTATTTTTTTTTTTTTATTTTTGTTTTTTTTTTTTTTTTGTTTTTTTTTTTTAATTTTTTTTTTTTTTATTTTTTTTTTTTTTATTTTACGAATTTTCTTTTTTTTTTTCTAGGGGGTTTCCCCACTATTTGGAAAAATCCAGACCGTTTGAAGTTTCAAATTTCCCTTTGTATATAGTCGCCCTTTAATCGAAATTTATTTTAGCTCGCACATAGTTTTTTTAAGAAGAAGACCTTTAATTTTCAATCTGCTCGCCGCCCAATCTCACACACACGCGCACACACACATACAACGATGTATGATACCACATGGCCACGTTACACACTGGTCCGTTTCCGAATAAATTTTCAGAGTTGTATATGGATTTTTTTTTACTTTTCTCTATGAGACTGTAACAAGTAGGGGGGGGGGGAACCATTTTTCCAGAAGAAGGCAAATTTTTAATACTTTTCTAATACTTGGGCCCCATTTGTACGCAATGTGGATTCCATTTTGGTTTATTTATTTTTTATCTGCAATACCAATATCAATTTTACACTTCTTTACTTCTTTTAAAATAGAATTATCATTAACCATATGACTTGATGCTCCACTGTCCACAACAAAAGTATGTTTCGCTTCACTTTCATTTCTTCTATCAGCATAAAATGCCAATTTATTTGCTTTTCCCTCATTTGATTTTTGGTTTCTGAAAAAGCAATCTTTCTCAACATGATTATTTTTCTTACAAATTTTGCAGAACAATTTTCCTTGACTATCTTTTGCCAAATGCTGATCACTGTTGCATTTGAAACAATTCTTGACTGAAGTTTTGTTTTTATTTCTGGAGCACTCAAAAGCCTTGTGACCGGCTTTTTTACATGAAAAACAAATAATTTTACTTTTATTTGCAGGAAATGACACATTTTCAGGAATTTCATTTTGTTGCCTTGTTCTACTTTCTTCAGAAGTTAATCTACTAATAAGATTGTTCAAAGTTCTGTCAGTTTTAGCGGAGGATTCCCATGCAGAAACAAAGTGCCGATATTCTGATGGCAAAATATTTAACACTTTACTAATTAGCATTTCCTCCGTGATATTAAAGTTCAAATTATTTAATTTGAAACGTAAATTTTCGATAGATGCGATATTTTCATTTACAGAAACTTGTTTACTGAACTTAAAATTGAAGAAATCTTGCATTAGATTATTCTTTAAATTTTCATTTTCAAAACATGGCCTTCAATTTATCATACATTTCTTTTGAAGTTTTGCAGGAAATAAAATGTACTAGCAACCTTTTATCAACAGTTCTTACTATCAAACTTTGTGCTTTTGCATCTTTATTTACGAAACCTTTATCTTCCTCAGTTTCTTCTTCACAAACAATTTCATATAGTTCTTTAGCTTCTAAGATAATATCAACTTGAAATTTCCATAATTCAAAAGACTGCGCATCTTTTAATATTACTGTCTCTTCGATTTCGTTTTTACTGATATCCATATTCGATTTTACGATACGCACATTAATTTCAAAATACAAATAACCAACTAACAGTTCCTTATAACTGAATTCAAATTCGTATTTTAGAATGTTCCACTCACCTCATACGTCATTTTAATTCCAACTCAGCATTTTCGTTTTCACTCGTACCGAAATCACGAACTCAGAATTTTTACTTTTTTTTTTTTTTTAAAGGCTCTTTCTTTTTCTTTTACTTCAGCTTTTATTTTTACTTTACGGAGCAGCTGGGAACATAACCTCTTAAGCTGTTTGCATGGTTTGAGTTGTAGGTTTGTCAAGTACTCTGCTTAGGTATGATACGGAAAATGTCAAATCGGGCCTCGTAGTTGTAGCTAAATACATCAAACTTCCTATCAATTTTCTATATGGTACATCAATCACCGGCAAAGAAGTATCAATTTTGAAGCCAGGCTCCATAGGGGTTTTTACAACTTTACAATCTTCCATATTAAAAACTTTAACAATTTTCTGAATCACATGGCTCTGTTGAATGTTGAATTGTCAATATGTTTACTTCTTTTTGAGTTTTCGTAATTGCTACAGCACTCATATTATCTATATACAAAATAGGAACTAAATTATTTACATTAAAGTCATTTAATATCCCCTTTAAGTAAATCAGTTCTTGAGCTGAAGATGCAGCAGCAATATATTCGGATTCAGCTGATGACAATGCCACACAGTTCTGCTTTCTTGAAGACCACGAAATGATGTTGCCACAGTACATCACAGTGCAGCCTCTCACACTTTTTCTATCAGCTTGGCTTGCCCAGTCGGCATCAGAGTAGCAAATTAAATTATTTTCCTCTTTCACGCTTCTTGTATAGTGAAGACCAATTTCTTCAGTTCCTTTCAAATACTTCACAATTCTTTTAGCTGCTTGCCAGATTATCTTCTGAACTTACATGCTTAACAATGATTTCTTTCTTAAAAATTAAATCCTTTATAAAATGATTACGTATATCAATATGTTTAAAAATTAAGTTTTCTCTGCATAATTGTGTAAAATTTTTAAAGAACTGAAAATAGCATGACAATTTAACATAACTTCAAAATTATATTCAACACCCCCCCCCCCCTCGATTTTAAGTTTCTCCTTTTTTAAGAAATGATAAATCGACAAGTTTTAAAGCGAAATTAAATTTAATAATTTAAGAAATTTATGTATGTTTAAAAATTAAGTTTTCTCTGCATAATTGTGTAAAATTTTTATATTGCTTTAAAATTAATTTTGCTTTAAAACTTGTCGATTTATCATTTCTTAAAAAAGGAGAAACTTAAAATCGATGGGGGGGGGGGGGGGTGTTGAATATTATTTTGAAGTTATGTTGTGTGGAAACACTATGTTAGATGTTTTTGTGAAATCGTTTGGCATCACTTGTGTGATATCACTTTCGGAATTTGTGTTGTATCTGTTGCGTGCTTTTTGTCTGTGTATTCTGTATGTATTGTCCACTCATCTCATGCAATAAAATGTTCAATTAAACTCAAGACTGTCAACATTGTCAATCACCATAAGTGGCAATATTTTTGTAAAAATTATGATATCCTTTCATTTAATGAGCTGGTATTAATGTAATGTAGACGTATTAAAAAAGCTTGTTACTGTAAAATAAAATAAAGTGATTTTGTGTTTAAAATCCACAATTTGAAAAAAAATCCCATATGTGTGAGAAAAAAAACATTTCTGCAAAAAAAAAAAAAAAAAAAAAAAAAAAAAAAAAACATTGAAATATTTACAAAAATCACATATTTAAAATTGACATTTGAATGATGTCGAGTAAATTTGGATAGTTTTTGATTTTTTGAAGTCAGAGAGCTGCTACTGACGAATTTTTTAAATTAGTTCAAAAGTTGGATGTAAATTTCTGTTAAAAATAATAATAATTTGGATTGCACAAATGAAATTTTGCATCTATATTTGTAACACACTTAAAGTTCAAGCTGTTGTTGAGAAAATAACTAAAATCTCTTATGTTTGACAATTTCTGCCACCGAGGCCTGGAGTACCAGGGGTGCCCACAGGGGGGGGGGGATTATGGCTCAAGTTGTTGCGCCATCAAAATTTTTTTTTTGGGGGGGGGGATTTTTTAAAACTAATTTATTTGCTTATTTAAATTATTTATCAATTTATTTTTTAATTTAAATTACTGTTTTTTTCAAATAAAAACGATTCATTAATTTATTTTTTCAATTTAAATTACTTCTTTAATTTGTTTATTATTATTATTTATTTATTTATTTATTTGTTGTGTGTTTGTGATTGGAATGTCTGGAAGGGAAAAAAAGCGATTCTATTCTGCGCATAATTCGAGCTTTTAAAAAAGCAGGGTGTCAATGATTTAAATCAATTGATTTAAATCAGTGATTTAAATCGCGATTTAAATCAATTGATTTTTTTAAAAAAATCATTGATTTAAATCACTTTTTATTTTAATCCTTAAAAAATTCTCTTGGACAATCCCAATTTTATTATTTTTACCATTTTCTTTTAGAGCTTTGATTTCCATCTAATAAGTGGAAAAGTAATCCTACTCATCCCCCCTCCACGGATGCTGGAAGGTTGCAGTCCAAATAATATGTATGCACAAATAGTGCTATTTGTTGTCTAATATGTGAAATAAAGAAAATACGCGCAGGTGCAGGGCAGGTGTTGTAAAGAGTGAAATGAGGGGAGAGGGACAAGATAGAATGTGTGTGATATACTTTCAGTGAAAAGAAAAAACAAAAACCAAATAGAAGATGAATTTTCT
Organism: Uloborus plumipes; assembly: GCA_038373865.1. Lineage (NCBI taxonomy): Eukaryota > Metazoa > Arthropoda > Arachnida > Araneae > Uloboridae > Uloborus > Uloborus plumipes. The sequence goes on from JAXGGA010002924.1 coordinate 42,670, forward strand.
ATGCCTTGCATTAGCAACTGGAGGGGTGGGGGTGGGGGGCAGTCTTTATTAGTGGCTGAAATGGAACATATTCCAGCTTTACAAAACAAAAGAAAATTAAGAGGGGTGGGGGAACTGAATGAAATGAGGATTGGGTTGAGCTTCCTGCCCCATTTGATTTTTATCCTAGCTAGTAGACAGGATTATTTTCAGATTGGCTCCGAACACTTTTTTCTGGGTTTCTTACTGGTGAAGCTTTACTTCAAAGGTGGTTTTGTATTTTTAAAAACTTAAAGGTCAGTTGTTCACAAATAAAAATTAATTAATAACTAAAGTTTCTAATTTTTTTTTAAAAAATCAAAAAAATCCGATTTAAATCAAAAAAATCTGATTTAAATCAAAAAAATCCGATTTTTTTTATTTTTTTAAAAAAATCATTGATTTTTTTTAAAAAAACATTGATTTTTTTACACCCTGTAAAAAAGTAATAATATATAAAACATATAATACTGTCTGTTTGCGTTTTGTGTGCCTGGCAGCCACGGACGCTTCTATCTGAAAAAGGGGAGATAGGTTTAGGATGCGCACTTCCCGATGCCTTCAGCTTTTGTTCGCTTTCTACTTCCTCGTTCCATTTCCCCCCTATTTCGAGAAAGTCCAAAGAGACTTGGCGCGTGCGCAGATGAGGCGGAGGTCGCACGAAAAAATTTTAGACAGTAGTTAAAACTTTAATAAATAAATAATAACATTAAAAAATAAATAAGTAATATTAAAAAAATAAATAAATAATATTAAAAAAACAAATAAATAATATTAAAAAAACAAATAAATATTTAAAAAACAAATAAATAATATTTAAAAAAATAAAAAATAATAAAAAAAGGTTAAAAAAATAAATAAAAAGCACAAGGGGGTTGTGAAAAATTATTGGGGGGGGGGGTAATTTGCGCCATTGAGCTTGAGGGGGGATGGGCACCCCTGTGGAGTACTACAGGCTTTAAAAATAGTGTTACAGTTGGAATGGGAAATTCATTTTGTTCTCTCCATTTACATTATATATCCCGATCTGTTCAGTACTATTTTGGTAGGATTGGTGCGTAACAGTAATGTACCGACGAGTGCCATGTTGTGCCGAATACCAAAAATGCCATATTTTCGGACAAAACTTAAAATGAATACTTGGCCTAATACATAATATTTCATTCAACATTTTTAACTGTTACACAAAATTTGATTTTAAAGGGAAGAAAAGTTTCTATTTTATAAAAAACTCATGTTTAATCTATTAAACGTCGCTACTACAGAAAACATCTAAAAAGAATTCACTATTTTCATGAAAGGTATAAACCTCCAGTACAGCACTGTTGAAATTTTCAAAAAAACTTTAACCGTTTAAAAGTTATAGGCTGTTCCTGTAATGGGAGCTTTGACGCTTTTGAAGGGAAAACACCGCGTTCGATTACGTTTCTACTTTTTTTTCCCACTGCGTTTTAAAAGAACCGCATCTTAAATATTGTACATTCTTTTACTTTTATGCCCATTACAAAAATTCATACATATATATGTACATACGTGTATAATCTTTTCCAAAATGAGAGCTATATTTCATTTACATTGCATGTGAGAAGAAAAAATAAAACTGAGTAAAGTATGGATAAAAGCAAAAAAAAAAAAAACTGTAATATAAAAAAAAAAGCTTAGCTAATCCTTTAATCAATATTTAGATTTTTTAATGAAAATGTGAAGTGCAATTTTCATGCAGCATTTCATTGCATTTTTTACATTTGGTTTAAGTGTTCTTTTTACAAATTTTACACTGAGATTGTTTATTTTATATCGTGAAAAATGGAATGGCAGCAAAATTTAATGTCCCAGTGACACTGCATAAATCAAGTGCCATTTAATTTTTTCAAACGCTCCGTGTAATACGCATAAACAGTTGTTTAAAAGTGTTTGTAAAATAATAATATTTGTCTATTTTTGCTGCATGCTTTATGAGGAAGTTGCATACCAGCCAACTTGTACGTTTTGGCCTTTATTGTACGTTTTTTTGCGCTATTGCACGATCTTAAGGTATATAAATAGGATTATAGACAATGGGAAAAATATTAGGTGGCATTAGGGAGGGGACCCCCCTTGTCTCCGCCACTGATTACATGTATTTCTGTTTTTTTTTTTTTTTTTTTTTTTTGCTACAATTTGGGATTTTGTCGAGTTAAGTTAAATCTTTTTAAAATAAAAATAAAATTTGACATAAAAATGGATGTATATTTGTATGTTTGTTCCTTATACAAATCCAGTTTTTGTCAGATTTTCATCAAACTTGGTACAGAGGTTCATGGATACGCAAGAATTCACACAGATGTTTTTTTTTTTTGGATTTTTTTTTTAAAAATCCAAAAAGCTCAAAATAAAAATTTTGTCTCAAAATGGCCATTTTCTTTCAATTTTGAATACATAGAGCAATAGAGATAAGCCTTTGAGAATACAAATAGATAAAAATTAACATTTAAATATGAGTATTTTCCAACAAAGATTAGGATTAACAATGAATTATCAATTTTAAGCTCACCTATTTCATTTTAGCTTGAAATAAGTTAAAAACAATTATAATTAGCAATGTCATGTTGTATTAATAAGCAATCGGAAAAATAATAATTGGAAATTAAGCTAATGAACATTCTGTCGTCCGTCCCCCCTTAATCGGGTACCGGATAAACGAATACCCCGCTTATACGAATAAAGCATCCCAGAACCGAATCTTTCCGATGCCATAGACGCAATGTTAAAGATCACCGCTTAATCAAATACCCCACTTAATCCAATAATGATGCTTGGAACCAACAGTATTCGTTTAAGCGGGGCTGACAGTATTTTTCGCTATACAAATGATGTAAAAGCGAATAAAAAAAATAATAATAAATAAATAAATTGTTCAATTACTGATTACAAATGCAAATTGCTGCTACTTGAAGTACTTTCCAAATCATTTGATTTCACCTTTTAATAACAATAGACTTTCTCTAATTTTTTTGTCTTTTTCCAGCACCAAAACCATCCCCTACTTTGTTTGAACTGGAACCATAGGTTGAAAAAAATCTCCCCCATTGATACAGAAGTTGAAGGACAACTGTTCAACTTAAAACAAAAAGCAATAGGTAACAAACCTTTAGTTTTCATAGCATTGATTTTTTAAAACGTTAAGTGGGAGACCATGCGATAAAATTGTAAGGATTTTGTCGGACAGTTGAATGATTTGCAGCTTTTTTTTTTTGTATGCATTACTTTTGTTATTTTATTTACAGCGAAGTTTTGTTTCAGTGCTTAAATTGCCACTACGGTTACCTTATTAAAATTTGTGAAGATCATTTATATAAATAGAGGATATAATTTTGAAAATAAAAAACAGACGGTCTTTTTCAATAAAAACCGGCAGATCGTTCTTTTTTTTTAAAAAAAAAAAGCCAACTTTTTTCAGTCCTGTAGCTCATAGTCATGTACTGTATCCTTAAGATACAAAAACTAATTAAAATTTAATTGTTGACAAAAGATATTTATATCAAATAAGAAACTTTTCAGAACTAATGGGATATGATTTTTTAATTTGAACTAATTACTTCAATTTTTAAATTTTCCATGATGCTTTACTCGCGCATGAGAATCACTCGTCCGCAAGAGTGAGAATTTAAAAACCCAGTGATTTTTAACTGAATATTATTAAATTTTTTTTTTTCTAAAAAATAGATAAAATGGGAATTAACATTAGTAAACAACAGATATCAAGCACAAATTAGCGAAACCTTTTTTTATGCACTAATATTTATTTTTTGTATTATAATAATAATAATGTATATTTTGCATAATAATAATGCAATGTAAATTTGTATAATATATGAGTAAAAAATCCGAAAAGACTGAAGTACATGCAGTTACCTGTCAGCAATACCTGATTGGACAAACATAAATTTATCGGGAAATATTTTTTTTCTCTCTGCACATCATCATTTAAAGGGCTGTTTGGTAAAATTATGCATTGTGCTTTAACATTATTCAAAGCTTTAGAACTTATTTTAACTTGCAAACAACGGAATGCTTTAAAGGTCAAGACTAGAGGTCCCCACTCGCCAGTGGCGACTAAAAGTTATGTTGGTCGCCAAGCTGGTGACCCACTTTTATCCGAACAAAAATACTAACTGCCAGTGGACCCATCCACTGTACAAAACATCTCAATACGTAATTTCAATCTAGAAAATGCAATGAAACTTTGTTGGGAAAATAGTCAAAGATGACACAAATTTTTTTTGATTAATCAGCATGTTTGAAATTTCGAGTATGCAGGTGCGTTTATTTATTAAGTTTTCTTTTATAACGTCTTATTATTTGGATTTTAAAATAAATAATTTTCTTTTTCAGAAAATGTTTGTAATTTTTTTTTCTTTTATACATAGTAGTGAGTTAACATACATGCAAGTACATATTTTAATATCACTATATGCAGAATGAATAAAATGCTCCTGGTACATCAGGATAGTGCCAAGACCTGATGAAAAACAAATTGAAATTTTCTTTTAAAAGTGTCCCGGTTTATTCGAAAAACGTGACTCGCTTTCATTGGGAAGGCTTCTGAATTCTTCAATGAAATTCTAGGTTAATTTCAAGTTGGTTACTGGCTTTTAATGGGAAACTTTCTTGCTTTTGACAGATATGTTACTGGAAAATTTAGGCACATCATCTGCCCATTTTATCCCCGGAACGTCTTTGGTTTTTTTTACAGTGAATGGGCTTGCAGGTAGTTTTATTACATTACATTTTTACCACAGGCAAACTTGTGACAGTAAACGTTTGTATATATGTCTAAAAATATGATTTATGACTTTTCTTCAACAGTTTGAGGCAGGTTCACCATGCGAATTTAAATACTTGATGGCTCTCTTGCATACATAAAATAATAACTTCTTTTCAAAGACAGTTTTTTTTTTTTTTTTTTTTTTTTTTTTTGTGCAGTTCAAATACTATTCAATGCAACCTATCCAGCACCCTGCGGTTTCTTCAGGATATATACATAAAGGGTGCTACCTATCAAGGTCAATGACATAAGTCATATATTAGTAAGAATATTATTATAGTGAAATGCTTAAAATAAAGGTCCCTTTTCTTGCACGCTCTTTTGCCAGCTTTAAAGAAACTTGGATAGATTGTTGAGGAAGCACATTTATTTATTTATTTATTTTTGTGCATGGCTTCAATATTTTTATGTTTGTTTGTCTCACCTTTTTTCCCCGCTCTAAATGTATGTTTTTCTTTTTTGTTATTTTCAGCATTAAACAAGACAACTAGACGTCAGATTTCAAGGTGTATGATATCAATAGCATTACAGGCCCATTTAACCCCAGCATTGCAAAACTTCCACTTGCATCTGAACAAGTTCATCAGAGTAAAGGTTTCAAGAAATTTTAAATTAACTTAGGCTCTCAAGGAAATCAACGATAAAAGAGCTTTAAATTCCCCCCCCCCCCATTCCTTCTCTCGTCTTCATTGGCCTCTTCTCAAGTATGTAGCAAACCATGGGCAGACAGCAAGGACTTTTTTACATTTCATATTTTTCCGAAACCGATTTTGAGGTTCGTGCACAGACAAGCCATTGTTCTTAAAAGCCTTGCTCTAGAAATGTTTCAAGTAACACCGTCTCTTTTGCCAAATCTATGAAATAATACTTGGGGATAAACGCTTGGCTCTTAAGGATTCTTTTTAAAGGCATTTTCAAACACTTGATCATTAAGAGGAAATCCAGTGAATTTCGAGCAGAGGGTGCACCGATCGGCCATAGCAGATCATCCGAAGATCCGTGTTGGTGAAAAACGGCATTCTTGTGAATATTGTTTAAAAGCATTTTCTCGGCCTTCAGATCTAAAGGTACATCTAAGAACACGCACTGGAGAAATGTCATATTCATGTGAATGGTGCTCTATGGCATTTCCTTTTTTGTCAAGTTTAAAAGTACATCAGAGAGCTCACACTGGGGAGAAAGCCTATTCGTGTGAACTCTGTTCAAAGGCTATCTCCAGTTTTTCCAATTTGAAGAAACATTTAAGAGTCCATGCTGGGGAAAAACCCTATAAGTGTGAACTCTGTTCAAAATCATTTACTCAGTGTTCAACTTTAAAGGCACATTTAAGAGTCCATACTGGGGAAAAACCTTTTAAGTGTGAACATTGTTCAAGTGCTTTTTCCAATCCTTCCAATTTAAAGAGACATTTAAGAGTTCACACTAGGGAGAAACCCTTTTTGTGTGAACATTGTTCAAGTGCTTTTTCCAATCCTTCCGATTTAAAGAAACATTTAAGAGTCCATACTGGGGAAAACCCTTTTAAGTGTGAACTCTGTTCAAAGTCTTTCCCTCAATCTTCACATTTAAAGAAACATTTAAGAGTTCACACTGGGGAGAAACCCTTTTCGTGTGAACATTGTTCAAGTGCTTTTTCCGATCCTTCTGTTTTAAAGAGCCATTTAAGAGTTCACACTGGGGAGAAACCCTTTTCGTGTGAACATTGTTCAAGTGCTTTTTCCGATCCTTCTGTTTTAACACTAGAACCGCGGGAATTTCGATATACCTAGAACCGCGGAAGGGGTCATTTTGACCCCAGCTAGTAATTCAATGAAATAAGCGCAAACGCTTAGTTCAGCTACCTGAAATATTTTTTAAAAGACTAATAATTAATATTTCTAAGAATTCTAGTTAAATTATTTGTGTAAAACAACAGTTATCAAAGGTTTTTTTATTACAATATCGTATTTTTAAAATGTTTATTACTTTGAGTATAAAAACGTATATCCAACAAAATATACATACATTTGCTATTTTAAATAGGAAAATAGAGTAAGTAGTTCCATTTTAAAAACAATAATAATAAGTTTTCTCAGTTAGTTATAGTTTAAAAAATAATCGACAGTTTATAGAATGAGTTGTGAATAAAACGTAAAAGTATGCTTTGCATACTTTGCACAAATAAGAACTAGGCACTTTGAACAGATATTTACAGTTTTATTTTTACAATTTGACTTTGGAATCTGTCTTGTTTGCATTTAATTTACGGTTGTCTGTCGTTTCCATTGGTTGCGTCACACACTAGAGTTTGTTACTTATATTTATTAATTTATTTATTTTTAATGAGAAAGAACAAAATTTTGTCATGATTTTCCAATCAAGTCTTGAAATGGTGCCTACTTGCAAATTTTTCAGTTATCGTTTTACATAAAACCAAATAATAGATTGCCATCAAGGTGCAAAATATTACGTAAAACCTGCTCCTAATTTATGTCAAAGCATAAAAAGCTCACCATTCCATGAACTTAGTTTCTTAGCAATGCATTCTGGAAAAAATATGATCTGCCTTCCTTTGGCCTCAAACTATGAAGTTGGAGGTTTTTTGCAAGAAATATTTTAGGTATTTCAAAATTGATATGAAAATATTTATTTCTTCCAATGTTACTTATTAGTACTCCAGATCAGTGATTTACGGTACGTGTGCTCTTACGTTACGTCTTTTCGCTTTACTTCAATGATATTTAGCAGCCCATATGTTTCATCTTCCGTGCATTTCCTTATGTACTTCAATATCAATTTCTTTATAACAAGAATAAAAACACGTACAGGACTGTTGTGGATAATACAGCGTTTAGTATTAGGTGTTGCTCCCCCTCTTCCATCAAAAATCGTATATTTTGTTCCAATGTGAAAGAAGTTCCAAACTCTCTCCTCTTTGTCAAATTACTATTTTCTCACTTTAAATGTTATTTGTTGATTTAATTTTAAAATTTATATCCGTACGTGTATTTTTTATTGAATCATTTTTTTTAAAGTTTAATATGTTTTCATAATTTCTGCGATGAGAAAGAACAGCGGTTACAAGAGCATCACCAGTAATCTTTACTTTTAACTTCTCAAAAGTAAAACAGTTTCATCATTATCATGACCTTCTAAATACTTCATAGATAATTATTTTGAATATTTTATAGCTTCCTGGACAGTCTGATATTGGAAGTATTTCTTACATACAAAATAAAATATTTCCCTTGTAATTTTTTTTATCGTGTTCAAACGTAGCCTGAGTTTCAAACCAATCATAATGCTCAAAACCAACCGATCAAAATGCTTATGTTTCAGTCCAAGGGAATTGGCTACGGACCCCCCCCCCCCCTCGCCCCACCATTTCTAATTTTTCAAGGGAGGGAATTGGGTGCGTGCTGAATACAAATTTTATCTGAAAACAACACCGAATTATATGTAAAAACATAAATTCTTTAAATTTGGAGGGGAGGGGCTACTGCCCCCCCTAACCCCTCTCCTGCTAAACTACTCCCTATGTATTCTATTTCAGAAATTCTTATGTGAGGAAGAAATATGTTACAGTTGCTGACCAGAAAATGTACGTTTTTAGTCATTAGTGCTTCAATATTTCTCGAGGGTCATATTGACCCTCACCGCGGTTCTAGGTATAAGTGCTAATAACTAAAAAAATAATAATGCCAAAAATTTTTAAATCTGGAAAAACACTCTTCCCCTCAAATCATTAAAAGTCATAAAAGGAATTGTTTCTTCGATTCATACTTTTCTCGTGGTGGTAAATTGAACTTGGCTTTGGGTCAAATTGACCCCTTCCGCGGTTCTAGTGTTAAAGAGACATTTAAGAGTTCACACTGGGGAGAAACCCTTTTCATGTGTGCTGTGTTCCAAGGCTTTTTCCCGTTCTTACACTTTAAGGGTACACTTAAGAACGCACACTGGTGAGAAACCCTTTTCATGTGAACATTGTTCAAGTGCTTTTTCCAATCCTTCCGATTTAAAGAAACATTTAAGAGTTCACACTGGGGAGAAACCCTTTTCATGTGTTATGTGTTCCAAGGCTTTTTCCCGTTTTTCCACTTTAAGGGTACACTCAAGAACGCACACAGGCGAGAAACCCTTTTCGTGTGAGCATTGTCCCAAAGCATTTGCACAATCTTGCCAGTTAAATGTACATTTGAGGACACATGCTGGGTAAAGCCATAGTCACGACAACTATGTCTAAGAGCAGCTTTTGACAAACGTGTCATTTATGTAACATTTATTCAAAGACATTTTCAGATACTAAGAAACCTAAAAGGCGTCCTTACTCGTGAGCAGCCATATTTGTCTTAATAACTGTCTTCAAGTTCGGTCTGCTTTTGTGGGTCCACTTTTGTGTACTGTAAAAAATGAACGTTGTTTTTACAATATAATGGAGCTAAATTTTACAGCAATGAACTGTAAAATTGCTATCTTCACAGTAAGAAACTATAAAATTTCTGGTTTTACAATTTTTTACTGTAAAAACAACAGTTCATTTTTTGCAGTGTGAAGATACCACTGCGGGTGACTCTGGTGCTTTTCGTTCCCTCAACCTCCAAGTTTAGTTGTGCATACGAGAGCCCAATGAACAAACATTATAGTTTTTCACAGAAATTTCACGGGTTAGGCCACAGTTCAATAATGTAGCTCGTCTGAACTTCCTATTTCGTTGCAAAGCTATAAATGATCTCCCCTGCCCTTAAAACACTATTTATAAAGAGGTACTCGTTTCGCAATTACAGCGTCGAGCGCCACCTGTCGGCATTTTTAGCACCTGTAGCTAATTTTTCAAAATTCTGCACATAATTTTTACAGCTTTCACAATAAACGTACCGTTTGCTTCGTTCGTAAGCCATTTTTTTTCGAGTCCTTCAAAATTGAAAACAGGGACTGCTTTTTTAGGCACCCTGTAGTTTTAATTAATTTATCGCATTCGGCGAGAGGAAGCAAATAATGGTGCGGGTCAACTCGTAAATGGAAGGGAAAATGTTGTAACTGATTGCTTATGCTGAAATTTTATTAGCTAACCAAGAAGCAGAATTTTTGTCAGTCTTTTTTTTTTTTGCGTACCAATGAAAATTAATTGGCAAAGAGTAGGTCCTAAATTTGAACTATTCAATTTATTCAATAAAATTGAAGGTTTTTTAATAAAATTGAAGGCATTTTTTGTATATTAAATTTGCTTATTAATGATCCATTCAATTTTGTTGTATTGTTTTGTAACTGATGTATTTAAAAGAGCATGTTTTGGTGCTTCTACTTTATCCCATTCTGTGAAAGTTGGGACACTTCTGAAATTAGTGTATATGTTAATTTCATGGTTATATGTGGACAATGTATTTTAAATAAAAATAGATTGAAATGAATTTCTCTTGGTTATTTAAAAATAAAAATGCACAAAAAACAATTTGATTGGTTCAGAAAACTATATCTATTTATTTATAAATCCATTTTGGTTGAATTATGGATCAGCAGAATGGGCAAAGTCTCTATGGCATCCACTTGCGCCAACACTGTAAAAAATGAACTGCTCTTTTTACAGTATAATACTGTCGGCGAAGGTTCCAATTTAAAACTTAAATGCACAGGAATAAACTAAAACTAGCAATTTTACAGTTTCTTACTGTAAAGTTTGCAATTTTCCAGTTTATTGCCGTAAAATTAACTGTATTATACTGTAAAAACAATTCATTTTTTACAGTGCATGGCCGCTTCAGCTTTTGTGAAATAGCAACAATTGGTTTGTTGCACATTTTTTTAAAATTAATATTTTAGCATAGAGCAGAGTTTCAGCATGCCTGAGTACTTGTAGCCATACTTTGCTCATTCGATAGTAAAACTGTGACGAAAATCTTATCATAAAATTGGCACAAACTTATTTTTTCATGGAGACAGCTTCATAGGTTGTGTGTATAATTAGTTCTAAACTAATAGAATTAGAAACATTAACACTTATTACTACTTTTAAAATTCTCTTTTCAGTTTTAAAAACAAAGATACCGGTATGATGTCAAGCATTTTCTTTTTCTATGCAAGAGAGTTTCTCAACTTTAATGTGAATGAATTCCTTTTTCAAATTTCAATAATGTTCACTTTGTGTATGTCTGCGCTCAGTAAATTTGACGCTTCACACAATCGAGCAAACAAAGTGGAATAAACACAGACTGCACAATTGTTCGAACCACGGTAGGAATGATGACACAAAATACGGTCGAAATATCGAACGAGAAGTCTCTCGTCAGGTAGCAGAGTTGCCTCCTCTTCATTTACAGATTTTTATTTATGGTTCACAGCTGATTAGCTGGGTTCAGGTAAACCATCTTTCGTTGGGAGGAGACTAAATCTTCCCTTTTAGAGTTGAAAGAAGATTTTGGTCTCCTACTTTACTTTTTGGGGATTAGTGGAACACATTGAAAGCCCTGTGCCAAAAGTAAACTAAGCTATATATTGTTAATGAAAAGACTTCCTGTTAATTGAAAAGCGTTACAATTTTCTTTCATAACTGACTTTTCCTGAATAACTTTTTATTCAACAATGATGTGAGTATGAACAGATCTCTTTCTCTATCAAAGAAAGAACTACTGTACACGAATTTTATTGAAGATCAAGTTTTAGACGTTTACTGACAACATTATGTAAAGCGAATTTGGATTTGGAGCAGCCTACACTAAACACAATATGTACTGGTTTGCGTTTGCCGCAAAAGGCCAAGGAATGTAGGCAGCTCTTTCAGCGTCTTATATGAAAATCCGGGGGGATTTCACCATCGTTATGTTTTCTCAGAAGACCACTTCGCCCCGAGTCCTCAGACGAAAGCAGAAACAAAGATGCGTAGTGACACAAAGAGCGTCTAAGTCTAACCAGGAAAGTACGCGATCATGGAATAATGAATTTTTTTTTTAATGAGTACCAATCGAAAGAGCATGTAAAACATGTTTCTGGACGCATGCGTTTTTGCCCTCGCGCCCCCGTTATCGAAATATAAGGTCCTAAAGTCAGCTGAATTTTTTTGAAAAATCGCCAATTTTAGCGATTATAATTAAATCGGGAAGCTGCGGCGCGAATTCTCTATTAGCGTCTAACGAGAAACTTGATTCCCATTTTTGGTCATCTGCAAAGCTTGTGAAAGACGGCTGTTAAGCAAAAAGCTACTATAAAGCCTGTGTCGTGAACAGTAGAGAGCTTTTTAAAGAGAAAACACAAGTTTAAACAACACCAAAATTAAATTTTATCTTATTATTTGCGATGAAAGCACGTCCCTTGTTGAAAGGGCCCAGGAGGTGACAACAGAGCGTCCTGTTTTTTTTTTTTTTTTTTTTTTTGAACAAGTCCAAATTTACTGAAAATTTGTTCAAATAAAAAAATCAAATAGGAATGAGGTGTTTTCTCTGTGACATTTCGCAAAAAAAAAAGTTGATTGAATCGGACTTATTCCCTCAAAAGTTATGAGAGAGTATAGGGAACAATATATCGAATGAAATACACTGGCGGAAAAAAAAAATCCCAACACCAAGAAAGACTTGTATTAGATAAACGAAATTTGGTAGGCGTGTTTATACAACGGAAAGATGACATCGATTGAAATTTCGTGTTCCGCGCATAAGTGTGGCGCAGCTGGCGTCACTCAGAACATGCAAATAAGGCTTGTTTTAAAAGCATGTTGTGAAGCTCGTGTGTATTATTTTTCCGTGAAATTGGACGAATTGCGTTCATGTTAGCCAGGAATACCTTTTAAGAAGACGAAGAAGCCATTATCAACAGCTCACCGAGTGTAAACGAGGTCGTACAAATTGGCTACGAGAAGGTGGATTTTCATTTCGCGATATTGCAGAAAGACTTGGGTGGGAATGTTTCCACCATGCATGATTATTGGAAGCTATGGGCAAGGGATGGTACTACCTCAAGAAGATCGAGTTCTGAGCTGCCACGTGGCACGACTGAGAAGGAAGATCGCCGAATCTTGCGTACGGCTGTGGCGCATCGTACTGCATCTGCGGCTGACATTCGAGCTGCAGTTGGTACCGTCGTGACCCAAGGAACGGTAAGAAACTGTTTACTTCAAGGACAGCTCCGAGCCAGGCAGCCTGTAGCCGGTATTCCATTGACTGCAAACCATTGCCTTTTCCGACGGCAGTGGTGCCACGACAGAGCTCACTGGAGGTCGGAGTGGAGATCTGTCGTAATTTTTGATGAAAGCAGATTCTGAATTAGTGCCAGTGGTGGCTGTATATTGGTCAGAAGGAGGCCAGGGGACCGCCTGCATCCAAGCGGTCTACGGCCTAGACACACGGGACTCACACCTGGAGTTATGGTCTCTGGAGCAATTTCCTACGACAGCAGGGGCATTCTTGTGGTTATCCCAAACTCACTGATTGAAAATTTGTCGTCAGTCTGTTAATTTAACCAGTAGTACAGCCCTTCATGAGTAGCATTCAAGGGGGCGTTTTCCAACCGAATAACGCTCTCCCTCACATCGCTGCTGTAACGCAATGTGCTCTACAGAGTGCTGACATGTTACCATGACATGCAAAATCACCAGGTCTGTCTCCAATTGATAACGTATGGGATATCATGGGATGGCACCTCGAGCATCATCCACAGTCAGCAATGAAGGTCCTAGTATAGACACAGCAAGTGCAACAAGCATGGAACTCCATACCACAAAGTGACATTCGGCACCTGTATGACATAATGCATGCACGCTTGCAAGCTTGCCTTCAAAATTCTGGAGGTTACACCCTCTACTAAATTAACAATATTTCACATTTGTATAGCATTTTCTTGAGCTTAAAATAGCCAGTGATCTTGTACATTTAATCAATTAAACATGTTAACTAGACAATTGCATTACCCAAATTTCATTACTCTACAGAAATTTTTTCTTGGTGTTGGGATTTTTTTTTCCGCCAGTGTATTTATCTTTTATTTAGTGCAGTGCGGGTATTTTTGAGTATCTATCCCCTTTCAGTTTCACAACGCTGTGTGCTCACTGCCACTCTTCTCTTATTGGTCGCTTAAAGCGAAACCGCCAAAAGTTATTTGACGACGCCACCGTTTACCTTCCTGGTTTTCAATAACTTCTTCCGAGCATTAGTGCTCGCCTCATGTTTCGAATTTTTGTTTGCTTCAAAATTATTCCTTTCCTGTTTTCAAGTAACCTGCAGGGCCCTGCTCCGCACTGACGTAAAGCAGAAAAATAAAGCAGAAACGTAAAACGGATTCAATAGTGTTCCTATGGAAAGTACCCGGATTTTCGGTTTCGGTCGCGTTTTTTGCTGATGTGGAGCAGGGCCCTCAGCGTTACAAAGGCTAGTCTCTATTACTCTGTATATTCAAAATTGAGGGAAAATGGCCATTTTGAGACAAAAAAACATGAAGTTTGAAATTTTGGATTTTTTTTTTTAATTTTCAACCCCCCCCCCCCCCATGTGAATTCTAGAGCATCGAGGAACCTCTGTGCCAAGTTTGATAAAAATCCGACGAAAACTGGATTTGTATAAGGAACAAACATACATTTTTTTTTTATACACATTCATACATTTATTCGCTTATTGCTTCATTTATTCAATTATACGTTTATTTATAGATTCAATTGATGAAAAATATTTTTAATAATCCGATAGAAAGTGCTTCATTAAACATATTTTATTTCTCACATTGCCTTTGTTTTTTCAGGTGAACATTTTAAATTTTAGTTTGAAGGTACAAAATAATTGTCAAAAATGAAAAATAATGTTTCAACTCAAGTTGTATTAAAAAATACATTTTTTCATCTTTAAGTATAATAATGTTCCGAACAAATTTCCAATTTCTTCATTTTGAAACAGTTAATTTATCTCAACTTTTTCACTTTGCTCCACACTCCACTGCATGAAAAACGAGATTTTAATGCTCTTCAGATGAATATAAGCTAAAATAACTATGACGTCATATGAGAACATTTGCAGTATTTGACGTAATTATTGGTGTTGTCGGGAAATGAATCGCAGCTTTTGGGAGCACAGACCACTGCACTCTAGGGTGGTTCAAAAATTTTTTTTTTTTGCTACGGACCAAGGCGCACCCTACTTTTTTTACATTTATGTGTGAGATCACTCCCCTAAAATTTCAGCTCCCTACTCTTAATGGAAGATGGTGCTCAAACACCCTTCATTTTTCCGCTTTTTCGTAATTTTCACAATTTTTGAGTTTTTCAGACTAAACTATTTTCTTGGAAGAGATTTTTTTTCAGTTATTCTCATTTTCCAACGCATAAATATCAGTTCAAACAATTGGAAAGTTTCTTAATCGTTTGAATCTATACTGCAACACCTTTGATACAATTGATTATTTAGTAGGTCACAGCATACAATGTAGATTGCAGTACTACTTGTCTACATGTTGAGCTATGATTTTCAAAACTTACGCTTGCCAAAATAGAGTTGTGGAAGAACTGTGCAAAATGTTTTTTATGTTTTTAAAGTAGTGGGATGCAGAGAAAAAAATTGCGAGATTTAAAGTTTTAAACTAATAGTGCTAACAGTATCACAAGAAGAATGAATTAAATTATAAAAACTAATTGCACAAAATAAATAATTGAAGCTAGTCTAGCATAGAAATAATCTGAAATTTTGGCAAAGATATTTACTTCATGCTTACTTTGGCCATCATATTCCTCACAAGTTCTATTCTTTTTAATAACTTTAAAGCGAAAAAATGTTTGGCAAAGAATTAAAAAAAAAAAAAAGAAAAAAAAAAGAAAAAAGAATGTTGCGCATAGAACTTAAAAAATACTTTAACAAGTTTGAAGCTTCAACTGTGAGCTTTTTATAAATCTATAGATAAATCTACGATCACTCTTGCTGATTATAAAGAGATAATTGAGTTATTATTAGTCAAATAGAGAGCTTATCTGAGAAAATCCAGTCTCTTATATGCCGCAAAATATTTATGTTACTATATAAGAAAGAGATTTTTCATTTAATCATGAGAGAAATAACCTAGGTACACTTTCTACAGTTTCAGCGCTTTTCTGTACAGTACAACAAATAGATTGAACACTAATAGATGCTCCATTTGCTATTAAAACTTCTGGGAATATCTGAACTTGGAAAAAGATATGAACGACCTGGAAATTGAAATAACAACTAGGACAGTTTTATTAAAGTACTTGTGACATCTTTCTGGTGAATTAATTAAACTTAGTTTTTCGTATCAAATTCTAGTTGAAAGAAAAGCAAGTTACTATAAGAATAAAGATGTGAAATATGACAAATGTAGTACAGAACAATTGGATTTTTTTAAAATATGAATATTAGAGATTATTTTCTAACATTCTTCGTCCTACGCCCCAACGAATGCAAATGTAATATCAATCACAGAATTAAAAGAAGAAAATTCAAATAAATAAATAATAGTAAATAACGTTGCTGAGGAAAATGTTCAAATAATTCAAGAATTTAACAGAATTTTTTTCAATAATGAGGACAATAAGCAGTTTCTTTTACCTGCTGTTGAAGAAAATTAAGTACTTATCCTTGCTGAGACAATAAAATATTCAATACTAAAAGTCTCTCTCTCAAAAAAAATCTATGTATTAATATACATAGAAAGTTGAATTGCATAGCAATAAGTTTAAATGTTTTGGCTTTATTTAAAAACTTCTAGCAAATTTCAGTATAACAACACTCCTTGGCACAAAATGAACTTCAAATGTACATGACACTATTCTTGCTGTTTCTTATGTAATATGCCCCACTAAATCCAAACATGATCTCCGTTTCCCCCTTCACGGTAATCACTGGAACATAACTGGACCCAAGTAGCACGCTTCGTTTTTTAAAGGTTGTAAAATGGTTATTAACGTTGTGACAACGGATTAAAAACGTTTATAAAACGTTAAAAAGTGTTTTGTGCTACCTGGAGAATGAATATAAATAATACTGAACGGTTCTTTACTGAGTTAAATCCAGTGGTCAGAAGTAGCAAGCTACAAGTAGCGAAACTACTGTAGTAGCTACATTTTTTAGTAGTTTGTAGTGTAGCGCACTACTTTTTTAAAAAGTAGTGTAGTGAGTAGCGCGATACAAAAAAAATAGTAGTTTGTAGCGATTTCTGGAAACTACTTTTAAATTAAAAAAATAAATAAATAAATGAGAAAAATTCAAAAAAAAAAAAGAGAACAAAGGTTTAATTGACTCTGACTGGTGCGAACCTTACACGAGTACAGCAGCGGACGCAATGAGAAATTAGAACCATAAATACATGAGCTGATCCCCTTAGATACATCATTTTAAACGAAATACATTCTATCTGTTTGATGTCATTGGTTTATTTGGCATCATAATTTGTTTATTACTTCAAGTAATTTTCATGTCCATAAATATTCTATAACAAGAAAGAGAAAAAAAATTGAAGGTTGAATTTTTTCAAATTTTCAGCTTTTGAATTCTTTCTTGTGGCGAATATTCGTAAATATTCAAATGAGTTAATTTATTAAGGTAAACCACTTCTCGATTTTTTTTCGGTCAATTCACAAACGGTGCATGTTTTTTATTTATTTATTATTATTATTTTTTAAAGTAGCGAAGTAGCGACTAGAATTCAAAAGTAGTTTGTAGTCGCTACATTTTAAAAAATGTAGTTGTAGTTAACTACTTTTATAACAAAGTAGTTGTAGTTGTAGTTCGCTACAAAGTAAATGTAGTTTTTCCAACCACTGGTTAAATCTGCGGTGCGACTCATATGTAACATGCGATGTTTCCAAGATTTTAGAAAATAATTTTACAGCTTGGAAAAATTTTTTGGATGTGGGAGTCATAGAAGCAGTCCAATATTACTGTGTTGCACCAAAAACTAAGTAAAATTTTGAAGCTGGAAAAAATGAGTTGTTGATGCTATGTTAAATATTTTACGGAGAAAGGGGGGGGGGGGGTGAGTCTCCTCACTTGTGTAAAGTGTTTATGATTTTGAACTTTTTACCTCTCTAGCCCTATAGAAGAATGTTAATGGTAAATATACTGCTTCCTTCCCCTCCAAATAATATCTATGAAATTGTCGAAATCTGATGAAAATAGGAGGGGAGGGGGGAGCTATTTTCGAAAAGTGGGAGGCAATGGGGGGAAAGGGTGGCCATATTAGGATTCAGGGTATCATTGAACATAAAAATCAGCAAAAATGATAGCAAACACCTGGATTTTTTTTTTTTTTTTTGCCGCTCAACCGAAAAACGTTTGAAATTGATAAAAACTAGAAAAATGTTGGAGCTTTGAGCACCGTCTTTTTATTTAAGTAGGAGGTTGAAATTTTGGCAGTACATTAGGGTGGATAAAGGTAAAAAAACGAGCCACCGCCGTGACCTCTAGGACAAACATTTTTTTTCACCATAGGTTTGTGAGCCACCCTACTGCACTCTCTCGAGTGGCCCCAGATAAGGAAATGCAGTGTTTTCCCGCAGGTTTAGGAAAATTGTACTCGAGTTGAATTGCGTGAAACTTACACATCTGGTTACTTCTTTGGACGCAAGTTTAGCAGCATTCAATGTTTTATAAAATCAAACTTAAAATAAATGTTATACACACATCTAATTTCCAACCCCATCATTGAAAATATTTATAAACTGCATGATCTGTGTGTGTGACTGAAACTATATAACATATTTTAACCATTTAGAGTTGTTATTTTTGAAATTCATATGTACAGGGAGGGGCTCTTTTGTTGCCCGTGGTTTCACTCAATGCCTCCTTAAAAATAAATGCCTACTACATTTGCCTTAAAGCGACGGTGCATTTGTTCGATTCAAAGCGCCACCTTGCAGCCTGCAGCTATTGGCGATGGATACAGACAATATTCGAAATAACTATTTTGATTTGTTAATTTTGAATTTAAATTAAGAAATCAACCAATTGCTTATTTTCATGACAGTTTCTTTGTTTCAAAGAATTTCGATAGATGGCAGTGCATTATGAACAAAGGGAGAATTTTTGCTCTGTGTTAAAAACCAGAAATCAGTGGGCATTTACTACTACGGGGGCGTTGTTTTAGTATGCATTCAAGTATTTTTCAATCTGTCTGTCGCAAAGATACAGGCTTCAGTAGTCTGAATAAAGCGTTCTAGGCGGGAAAATGTCACTGAACATTGCTCACAATGGTGGTGTCTCCCCAGTATGCATTCTCAGATGTCTCTTTAAACTTGAAGCGAATGAAAAGGCCGTCGAGCAATGCTCACAGGAATACGGTTTCTCTCCCGTATGATTCCTCAGATGTGTATTTAAATTTGAAGAATCGGAAAATGCCTTTGAACATAAACCACAGGAATAAGGTTTCTCTCCGGTATGGATTCTCTGATGTTTCTGAAACTCTGAAGCGTTGGAAAATGACTTAGAGCAATGCTCACAGGCAAATGGTCTCTCTCCAGTATGGATTCTCCGATGTGCTTTTAAAGTGGAAGTGTCGGAAAATGACTTAGAGCAATGTTCACAGGAATACGGTTTCTCCCCGGTAAAGGTTCTGAGATGTCTCTTTAAAGCGGAAGCGTTGATAAATGACTTAGAGCAATGCTCACAGGAGTACGGTTTCTCTCCGGTGTGGATTCTGAGATGTTTCTTAAAAGCTGAAGCATCGGAAAATGATTTAGAGCAATATTCGCTGGAATACGGTTTCTCCCCAGTGTGGAGTCTGAGATGTGTTTTTAAATTTGAAGTGTTGGAAAATGATTTAGAGCAATGTTCACAGGAGTACGGTTTATCCCCAGTGTGGATTCGGAGATGTCCCTTTAAAGCTGAAGCTTGGGAAAATGACTTAGAGCATTAGTCAGAGGCAAACGGTCTCTCTCCAGCATGGATTCTCCGATGTGCTTTTAAAGCTGAAGCGTCGGAAAATGCTTTAGAACAACATTCGCAGGAGTATGGTTTCTCCCCGGTGTGGATTCTCAGATGTTTCTTTAAAGATGAAGCGTAGGAAAATAACTTAGAGCAATGTTTACAGGAGTACGGTTTCTCCCCGGTGTGGATTCTGGGATGTGTTTTTAAAGCTGATGCGTTGGAAAATGACTTAGAGCAATGTTTACAGGAGTACGGTTTCTCCCCGGTGTGGATTCTCAGATGTGTTTTTAAAGCTGAAGCTTCGGAAAATGACATAGAGCAATGTTCACAGGGGTACGGTTTCTCCCCGGTGTGGATTCTCAGATGTGTTTTTAAAGTTGAAGCTTTGGAAAATGACATAGAGCAATGTTCACAGGGGTACGGTTTCTCCCCGGTGTGGATTCTGAGATGTGTTTTTAAATTTGAAGCTTGGGAAAATGACTTAAAGCAATGTGAACAGGAGTACGGTTTCACCCCGGTGTGAATTCTGATATGTGTTTTTAAATTTGAAGAGTTGGAAAATGATTTAGAGCAATGTTCACAGGAATACGGTTTCTCCCCGGTGTGGATTCTCAAGTGTGTCTTAAAATGGGAAGCTTTGGAAAATGACTTAGAGCAGTGTTCACAGGAATACAGTTTCTCCCCGGTGTGCATTCTCTGATGTTTCTTGAAATCTGAAGCATTGGAAAACGCCTTTAGGCAATGTTCGCACAAATAATCCTCTTTAGAGCAATGATGGATATCCGACTGATATGGCATTGCAAAAAAAAATATATAAAATCGTTCATTCATTCAAAAGATGCTGCATTTTCACAAAAATGGATTCTCTAAAGTTTCTTCAGTCTACAAACGTTTAAAAGGGTCAGGAAATCACAATGTATAGAGGTATTTTCCTTTTTAAATGAGAGATCTCACTTTTGCTGATACGGAAAAAGTAAACAAAAAAAAAAAAAAAAAAAAAAAAAAAAAAACTGGTATTCTTCTCCCTTCTTGTAACTGAAGCTCTAAAACGGGCTTTAAAGAATAAAGAACGAAACAAGCTTTTTACATATGTCACAGTTTACGTATCTCACGGCAATGTTTTTGCTACTTTAGAGTCAGAAATTGTTTTAATTTTCAAAAAATTCAGTGTACCTGAGTGTCGGTTACCGTAACTTGCATTTTAGACAAACTTTCATGAAGATCTAGCGTAAAACTAATCCGAAATTAACATTTTGTGGTAGAGAATTCACATGGGCAGATGTGTCTGGTCGAATCTGGTCGAATCTGAACACGTATGCCACACACTTTCTCTGTTTTTAAAGTTCTCTTCTCAGTTTCGAAAACCAAGAAAACGGTATGATGTCAAGAGCTGTTTTTCTTCATGCTGATACTTTTGCAACTTTTGGAATAGCGTGTATTTTTAAATAAAACAAAGCTCACCTTGCGTGTTAGGGTACAAACAATACCACACACGTATTGGACTAACCGTACGAACGATGACACGAAACAGTTTCGAATATGTTGCAGAGATCAAATGAGCCGTTTCTCGTCAGAAAACGTTTGCCGCCTCTGGGTTTGCTGCTATTAGTTTATGGTTCACAGCTGTTTAGCAAAGCCTTCGCTCCATTTAATTATCTCTCGCTGGAAGGAGGAGTAACGATCACGAATGGTCCTTTGGACATGGTTCCTCAGATGAAAGCAGAAACAAAGACGTGCGTTGAGGTAGGTCGTGTTAACACTCCTTGTAGGCAGGCTTATTGAATTTCAACAACATCCGCAGTCCTGATTATACTGAAATGAAATGAAAAGAAGTAAGAGCCAAGACATCAAAAAAATAATAAGAAGAAGAAGTACAAGCAAAGCCTTTACGTTCTGGTCGTCCAAGAGCTAGCAACGTCAAAAAAAAAAACTATTTTAAGACGTATGTCTCTTTAATATAATTTTTTTCTATCCATGCTCTTCTGAGCAGCATACGGGGTGTCTTGCGGCCGAGAGTGGTTGCGTTGTTTTACTGCGCATTGCATTTTCGCTGGTAAAAATAGTGATTTTTAAGTTATTTTTGGACAATTTCGCGTCAAATCAATCATGAAAAAAAAAGTTTTTGACTTCGACATTACCGGTTTTCACAAAAATGGGTCTGAAGGACGCATATGGTAAGATAAGTAATCCTGCCAAGATTTAGATTTCTATTTCCAAAATTACGTGAAATACAGAGCTGTTAACTCAAAAGTTTTTACATGCAACTTCTTTTCAAATTATAGTAAAATAAAAATTAAAAAACCAAACAATTGTAAAAGCAAGAAATAGAGCTTTCCATTGATATGTTACATCACATATCTACAGCAGGGTTAAGCTTCTCATTGCCCCAAAATGGTGAAAAAGAAACACTATTTTTAACAGCAAAAAAGTGATGCGCAATAGAAAAAAAAGGAACCACCGGACACCCCGCATGCTGCTCAGAATAGCATACAGAAATATATATTAAAGAGCCAGACGTCTTAAAACAATTCGCTAGCTCTTAGACCTTCGCAACGAGGAGCTATATTTTTTTCCTTCTCCACTTTGAACTTAAATTTTATCAGCTGTTTTAGAGTTAACCTAAATGGAGATTAAAATGTATTGTAATCAAGAAATCATATATTACTAGCTGCCAGGGCAGCTAGATTAGCTTCCTGCGGCATGTTGATGCATAACGTCCCCCCTCTCTAACTTTTACCTCATTCTGAAGTTTTATTTGATATAATTTAATGTTCATTCGATTTCAAGACGTACCACGAACGTGGCCCGGCGTTACACGGGCACTTCGTGCCCTGAAAGTAGTGAGGAAAATGTCAAGAAACTACTCCCCGCCAAGGCGGCTCGCTAACAGGCGCTTCACGCCTTTACTTTTTTCCTGTATAAAAAAAATCATTCGAATTATTGAGATGCTTCGCGCCTTCAAGATGGTGAGGAAAGTTTCAGTAAGTTCAGCTCAGGCGCGGATCCAGAGTGGGGTCATGGGGATCATGACCCCCCCCCCCCCTTAACAGACCAAATATAGCAAAAAATTGCATTTTTGGGACTTATTTTACGAAAAAACTGCCAAACCACCCCATTTTTGCACAAAAATTGCACTTTGACCCCCCCCTTTCCGAAAATGACCCCCTCCTTAACCAGAAGCTGGATCCGCCCTTGGTTCAGCTCGCTCAAAGGAGAAAAAGCAGACATTGATACTCAGTTTTTAATATAAGTAGATGGCTCTTCAACAAATGAATGTTTCAAAATATTACAAGTAGCTAGCGATAAAAATACTATGTAAGTCGCCCGCTTATGAGTTTCGTGTTTGATTTAGTTAAGCCTTCATTCAAAATTCTCATTTTCATTTTTATTATTGTTTCATGGCATGGCAACCACGTTTTGCAATGCAAGAATGGATTTCATATTTAATCATTTATTAGGCTTAATCGCTTTAAACTTGACTACTTATTAATTGATATCTTCGCTAATTAAAATCGTATAATTATATAGATTGAAACTAATGAAGCTTGAAAAATTACCTATCAATCGGTACCTGGTTCGACTTTCAGTTCATTGGCGTTCAGGAGAAAGAAGCGTGACATAGAAAGATAGAAAGAAAGATAGTTAGAAAGAAAGATAGTTAGAAAGATAGTTAGAAAGATAGTTAGAAAGATACTCAGTTTTTAATATAAGTAGATTTCATTCCCTACTCTTTAGTGCGAACCAAGCTCAAAGAAGTAGTCTTTACAATAAAAAAAAAGCATTTTTATATTTTATTCTGCAGTTTGATGTGGAAAACGGGGAAACGAAACGAAATAAATGTATTTTATGGCGAAGCCCTCATTTTATCTTTAGTGTAAAATTAGTTTGAAAATGTTACTTTGTGACAGTACTGACTCTACAATATTTGTGTGCATTGGTAAACAAAAAAAAAAAAAAAAAACCTTTGATGCGTTTTACGCTTTATCTTTTTTTTTTTTAAATTTGTTCCTTTACCTAGAATGTATTGTTTTTAAATACTGATTCCTATAAACCATGTGAAAACCAATTTTATATTAAAGCTAGAAAGACAGTAAATAGTTTAATGGTGGTCAATGATACAGCTGAAAGATGTGTAAAATTTATTCAAGGTTTCAGTTCCTCTTTGACGAAAGACAAATAGAAACAGTAGCTTTTATTACAAGTTACAACTAAATGCAGGTAGTTTTTCAAATTTATTAAAAGCTATTATATCCAAGGCATTAGCAACTTAATTTGTATGTAAAGAGTAGAAACGTAATGTTATATAATTTAACAGTGTAAGTATTCAAGTGCATTGGAGCTTTATTGTCATTCCAACTCTTTGATTTCCGTCTTAACTTTCTTTATTTTAACGCGGAATTTGTTGTATTTATTTTTAAAGTACCACCAAAAGACCCCTTTTAATTGACAAAATAATACGAGCTATTAGCAAATTAATGCAATAAATTATTTTTATGCTTTTAGGTTTTTGCATGAAAATTCCTTATTTTTGATATACGTGTACTCTACGATCTAACCAGAAAAATGCCAAATAAATACTCTGGACATTTTAAACAAAATGAATGAGATAGCACGCAGTGAGAATAAAATTTCCTACAAAATGAAACTAAAATAAAGTTTCTAAGATAAATAGTTTTTGTTCTATAGAGGAAAAACTGCGATTTTTGGCTGAAAATCGCTGTTTTTCGTAAGTTTACTCTTTGAAGCACGTGTTAATATTTTCCGATTGAGCTCAAACTTTGCAAAACATGTTTTCTAGACTAAAGGAACATTTTAGGGGGGTGCCGCTAAAGAAATTTGAAAATTGATGTTTTGTGTCCACCCTAGTGTGACACTATTAATCACAACCCCAGGTGACACCTGTGCTGAGCCAACAAAATGCGCCGTCTTATTTTTTTCCCACCAACTTTGACAGTTTCCCAGTCTTCAATTCGCACTTTCTGGCTATATATATCACTTTAGTATTTTGACTTGACTAAGGACTTAGTGGCACCTCATATTGCGACTCTGAAGTGTCAGATTCTATAGTTGGGACAAACCTAACCTGGAAGTATTGGAAAGGCTACTCAGGTTCTAATCACAGTAAATATAGTAATTACTCAGATAAGTTTGATCATTTGACCTAAACCACAGTATGTTAGCTGTTTATTACATAAAAAATCATCAATGTAAACAAAAACCTCAAGATAGTGTTTGGGTCAAGTCTCCCTAGTAAGCTTCGGTCAAATCTCCCAAGACAGCTTTTTCCTTTGTTTACCCTAAATTTGTTACAGTTTGCATTAAAAGTAAAACCAAATACTGCATATCATTTTATAGCTAAAAAAAGTAACCAACACATATAATAATCGAAAATTTACTTGCCTTAAAATTTAAAGTTGAAAAATTCCAAAATATTCAAAATATACTTTTATGATAAAATATCACTTCACACTGAATTTCTTGAAAACCGCTGATAGTTCTGAAATCGCGTTTCCCTGCAAATGACAGGTGTGTCATTGGTCAACCAATAATATGACTAAAATTTTCCTTAAATATTATTTTTATGGAAAAATCGCCGTGGGTCAAGTCTCCAAAGTTTCCCCTATGCGTTCAGTGCCGATATATGACCAAGTTTCGGCGCTCTCTCGCGTATTAATACATGTAACGAAGAATTTTAAAGAAACCTAGTAGTTGAAATTCAGTAATATGAAAAAAAAAAAAAAAAAAAGACTGGAATTGATGAAAAATCTGTAGAAAAACGTACGATTTTACACATTTATTGTACAATCGTACAATAGGGAAAAAAACGCACAATGTACGGCCAAAGCGTACAAGTTGGCAGGTATGCAACTCGCTTATAAGGCATGCAGCAAAAATAGACAATTATCATTTCACAAACGCATTCAAACAGCAATTTATGCGTAATACAAGTAGCGTTTGAAAAAATTAAATGGCACCTTATTTGTGCAGTGTCACTTGGATATTAAATTTTGCTGCGTTTCCATTTTTCCCCATATAAAATAATGAATATCGTTTAAAATAAAGTAATCAGTCATCATTATGATCAATAACCTACTTTTATTTTTTTTAACTTACTTTTATTTTTTTAACTCTGAACAGATTGGAGTTATTCAAAGAAAAAAAAATCCCATGTGAATTTTCAAAAAATTGAAGTATATTATAAAAAAAATACAGTAGAATCTTTGAATTTTACATATTTTTCCGCATTTTTCCAAAAAAAATGGAACTTTGCTTCTTTTACGAAAATGTAAAAAACTAAAAAAAAAACTAAATCAATGGATTTTTAAATTTTTTCAACTGCTCTGAATATCTAAAGCAGATGTTCCAACAAACAACATATCAAAAACCCTTAATGAAACAACTCATTTTAAGCCCATCTAGAAGCGCTCAAATTTGTTGTTCCCGTAGTGGGAGCTTTGGCGGGGACTGGTTAGCATTCTTCGTCTTTTGTGTACGCACGCTTACAATGAAGAAAGAATGCCGCTAGGCACAAATAGTCCAGTCAATCTATGCAAAAAAAATTTTGGAAAAAAAAAATAGAACCGACTTCAGTTGGAAATTGCTCTAAAAAGTAAAAAATAATTTTTTTCTTTGAACACCATCGAAACTACTTTTCTATTCTATTCTATTCTAGAAGTCAATTAACTTCGACACACATGAGGACTGCGTACTATGCGCCTTGCCTCCACAGATAGTACAATACAGATTTTATTGAAGGAAAGAATTTACAGCACAGAGAAGGAAGTTACACCCAGGGCAAAGGCGGGAATCGAAACTACTTTTAAACATAAGTTTTGAAATCGGCGCAAAAACGATAGGTAAAATGATATTTAACCATATTTTGCCAACATTTTTTCAGAGAAACCATTGAAAATTAAAAGCAGAATATTTGTACCATTACACGAATGTGTGGTAATCAATGAAATGAGTCCATTAAAATTTATATTTATAGTTGAATTGTAGTTGCGTGTGATTCTATACATTGTTTTTGCGCCGACTTCAAAACTTATGTTTAAAAGTAGTTTCGATGGTGTTCAAAGAAAAAAATTATTTTTTACTTTTTAGAGTAATTTCCAACTGAAGTCGGTTCTATTTTTTTTCCAAAAATATTTTATTTCATTCTTTTTAGTGTAATGCACTTAAAATAATCAAAATATAGTTAAAAAAACCATGCAGCTGTTCAAAAAACTTGCAGACCTGGACTCGATCTCATTCCATCAGGAACTTCAACCAGACGCGTTTAACCACTTGACCATCGGGTCGCTGATTGAAGTAAGGATTTACGATAGCACATATTGTTTTAAATAACATGAAATTTTAGTTTTTCGATCATAACTTTTTTTCTAGTGAACAAATATCGTCACATGGTACCTAAGTTAACCATCTCCTATCGATTTAAAAAAAATCGTCCAAATCGGTTCAGTAGATCAGATGTTATATGCGAAAAAAAAAAAAAAAACATACGCTTTGAATTGAGAACCTCCTCCTTTTTACTTTCTTCTATATCTAATATATAGAAGAAAGTATTGGTTTCGTGAAAATTTTCGAATGTCGAATTTTGACGGATTTGCACGTTTTGAGGTGCGCTGAGTCCATTTCGACCATTTTTGGAAAATGTCTGTCTGTCTGTGTGTCTGTGTGTGAGTCTGTATGTGTGTGACCAGTTTTTGTGGCCGCGCTAGAGCAAAAACTACTGAATGAAATCGAACAAAAATTTTTGCACATACGTACCACCATGTGAACTGGTGCACCTGACTTTTTTTAGCGAATTCCTCCAAGGGGGGTGGAGCAATCGCACGTGTTCTGCGCGGGGGTGATTGCTATATCTCAGGAAGTAACCGGTGGAATCAAACGAAAATTGGTCCATAGGTAGACCCTACTGAGTACAGGTGCTGATTCAATTTGTTTGTCAATATCTCCAAGGGGGGTGGAGCAATCGCACGTGTTCTGCGCGGGGGTGATTGCTATATCTCAGGAAGTAACCGGCGGAATCAAACGAAAATCGGTCCATAGGTAGACCCTACTGAGTACAGGTGCTGATTCAATTTGTTTGTCAATATCTCGAAGGGGTGTGGAGCAATCAAAAGTGCTTATTTTGTCATTGCACCTACTGTATCTCGGGAAATATTGCTGCGATTTGAATGAAATTTGGAATAACACTAACCCAATATGGAAGCAAGCATCGATTAAATTTTGGCGCCAATCGCCCCAGGGGGAGGGTGGGGTGATTTTTGCGCTTAGTCAACAATGCGAAAAATTAATTCATTAAAAAATCGCTTTCCTGCTATTTAATTGTCAAAACAGCTGAAAACTTTCAATGATTTGAAATTTTTAACTGTTGCCAATTTCTTTTTACTAACAAATAAAATGTTTGCAATTTATCTAAACAAGGCTTTTGCAATGATTCCCAATTTCGCTCATTGATTCTGCATTTGCAGGGTTATTACGATAATTGGGAAATTGGAGCTGTCTCCAATTACTCGGGCGAGTACGTATTTTATTTTGTAACCGGAATTCATAAGATAGATATAGAAGAAAGTTTCGTGACGGCCACGACAGCTAGTTTGAAGTCGGTTAAAAATTGAAAGAAAAAGTAAGTAATTTGAATAAGGGGTTAGAGTAAGACTTGGAAAATTGGTGCTAGTTTTTGCATTTCATGGAAATAAATTTTCAACTAAAGTGAACTCTTTAGCTTTTTTCAAAAACCACAAATCAAAATCTTATTTTTAAAAAATTTGTGTCACTTTAATGGTCGTTCATACCCCCCCCCCTTGCAGTGCAAAAAAACATTACACAGCAGATTTTGCCTAATAACTCAACACTCATGGCGTTTCATACATTTTATTTGTTTGTAATGATGTTTTTTGGTCACAACCAATATGAAAATCACAAAAAATAGTTACTTTAATTTTTAACATATATTTATCATCTTCAGAATTTTTGACTTTTAATTTTACCTTGAATTTGACGTAAATGCAAGGTATAAAATACAGAATTTTATAAAGGTACAAAAATTAACATAATATAATTGATTGTGTATATAACTTTTGAAAAAATAATATAAGTGCCGCAAATCAAAAACCATTTATTGCCACAATCGATTCAAAGCCCCCCAAAATGGCGCAAACGTCCATAACAAAGTTCTACAGCATCGAATGACCCCATTGCCAATTTTAACGAAGAACCGACCAAAACTCATTTTGTACTATAAAAAAACATGGGGTAGATCCCCATGGGGGGATGTACGATTCCACCCGCACTCGTCTTTTCCGCTTATGTTCAATTTCTTATCATCACCCTGAACTAGTCAAGCGTGACATGCGATAAAGCACTGACGGTCGAAAAGCCAAGCTTTAGTCCGCCATTTGTGGTCAAGTATATGCCCTCCATTCTTACCCACATTCTCATTCAGCCATTTGTAGTCTCACATAAGCATTTTGACATCAGTGAATCAGAAACCCATTTTAGTCGGATTGGTTGATTTTTTTAAATCGTTTTTTTTTTACTCTTTCGCGAACAATTATTCCTTCGTACCCATGAAAATGATTCTTAATTAAAATATGTGTTTACAAATGTCTCATGAGTCCTTTTTAGCTGACTTTTCTGTTGAAGTTAAGGAAAAAAGAAATGAATCAAGACGTGAAAGGTGACTTAACGCATCGGAAAAATATCGCATTATTTATTTATTTTCTTTTATTTATTTCTTTATTCATTTCGCAGACCATTTTTTTCTTGCAAAAATTATTCATTTAAGACAGCATTTATTATTTAATTATTTTTAAGAATTGGCAAATGATAAAAAATAAACTTCAAGATATTTTATTTGGGAACGAGTTTTTTTTTTTTTTTTTGTTTGATAAAATGCGTTTTGATGACCCTTTTGCTTTTTTAATTCTTTTATCAAAACAATTAAAGATTTTTTTTTACGGAAGAACTATAATAGCATTTTTTTTTAAAGATGCTACAACTTTATTATTTTGTTTACTTTTTACTCGCCTATTTCCTCAGATGAGAGAGGCATCTTTTGTTTCTAGAAATCAGCTTTGCGTATTAAAAAGGTATGTGTGACATAATTTGCAGTCTGAGATAATTAAGAGAATATTGATCAGATGCTAAAATGCCAATGTTGGAAAACGGGAAAGTAGGTTCGATTCGCTCTTGACGGAACTTCTTGTTCTTTTTTAAATTAGAACAATCATTTGTTCAGAAGTTTGAACAGTTCAAATTTTCCTAAGATAAGTGCTTATGGGAAAATTTAAGGCAAATATAGATCCCAAAATTAAGGACGGAGTTGCTTCAAACAAACTTTGTTAGAAAACACTCTTTAGGAAGATTTTTTTTAATGATTATTTTACTTCTCTTTAGAGTATTTTTTGAGCAGTTCAAATAGCTTGAACTTCCGCCAATGAACGATTTTCTAACAGAAACGTAAAAGTTCAATGAATGAAAAAAGTTACTCATAAAAATCGATAACCATACTTCGCACTCGTAGACTGCGAAGTTGGTAGAAAAATAACCAACTCCTGATCTGACTTAGAAGTTAGAGTTTTAGGAAATTCAACTACGACTGCATCTCAGGAAAAAAACTAATTTTGACTTACTACTTTACTTTTAGAGACAGAAAATAATGGAAAATTCAAAACTCTTTATTTTTTATCAGAAAGAAAGCGGTCCGCTAGTGCATTTAGTTTCTTCTTTATTGAAAAGTGAAAAAAAAAAAAAAAAAAAGATTTTTTTTTTTTTTTTTTGAAAAAAGCAACTTGGAGGATGAAAGAAAAAGTAAAAGAAGGTTTTCCTGGAAAGATTTTAAGTTATACACACCATATAAAAACACTCCAAAATTCGTTTGAAAAAAGATTTCAGAAAAGAGTAGGTCTGAAAATTTCAATTTTCAATTTCTAACTAGTGGACAACAGACTTTTATGGCTTTCTATGCACTGGCTCAGCAAACTTAATGATTTTTATAGTAACAACCACAACGAAAAAAATTGAAAAAAAAAAAAAACAGCATTTTGAAATATGTTTCATATTTTTTAATATTTCATTGCTCAAGGCCTATGTTTCTAACTTGAATGTTAAAAATCCCACTTGTTTGAGTTTTATATATGTTGAATGTTTTGGAATTTTTGTATTTTTTGTGTGTGTTTTCGACACCACATGTAAAACGTAACTTTAGGGCTTACCTATAATTTTTCCGCTATCTTTTAGCATCGGCTTTCAGGTTACGATATTTCTTCTTCTTTTTGGAGTAGTGCACCATACAAATCATATTGAACAAGAATACGAACTTATTTTTTAAATAAATGTGAACATTTTTTAATTTTCGCACTAACCACGTGGCGAATGGATATTTTTCGTAAAAATTATCTTATTTGGAGTACTTGTTAATTTTGCTCTTGAAGATGGAATTAGTTGCCTTGCTGACCTCTGATATATGCAAATTGAGTTTCTAATAGTTTGGACTTTTGGAGCTCTAAAAATCTTTACCTCCATGATAAATCAATATTAAGGAAAATGCAAGCATGTTGAGAATTTCAACAATGAACCCATACTTCAAAATCGGTGCATAATTTTCAGTCACAGCCATCCAAATGCTAATTTTGATTTCATGGCATTTCTCGGAATTTTTAGT
Organism: Uloborus plumipes; assembly: GCA_038373865.1. Taxonomy (NCBI): domain Eukaryota; kingdom Metazoa; phylum Arthropoda; class Arachnida; order Araneae; family Uloboridae; genus Uloborus; species Uloborus plumipes. The sequence goes on from JAXGGA010002924.1 coordinate 73,988, forward strand.
TTATATAATGTTTGTAATTTTTTGATATCATTACTTTTCGCTAACACATCATTTTGTTTGGTATTCATATAATATCCAGCTAATGGAATAATTTTGTCTTCACACTGTGGCCGAGTTGCTTTTGCGCTGTTTGCTGTTTTGCCAAAAGTACTTTTGGATCTTATTTTGCTAGAATTACGTATTGATTTTGTATTGCTGAATAAAAAGCTAAATTTCTTTAGTTTCAATAAGTGATAAAGTTCAACATTATTTCAGCACAAAATTGCAAAAATATTGCATACATGTAACCACTTTTTCAAAACATGCAAAGTTTTCAGCCTATGATGGTTAATCAACTGCCATAAGAAAGTCTAATTAGCACCCAGCAGCTCATAACCTTTTCTTCGCTGAAAAAGGTTTACCTTTTTATTCTGAATCATGCATATACAATATTTTGCAGTTTCGTGTTTTAATAATGTTATTATTTTTTTTCTCTAAGAAGTCTTTTAGTGAAAAGAGTTAATATTTCAACTAGTATAAATTTTTCTTACATTTATTAACATCATCAAAATACTGGTGTATGCTACCAAGCCCGTCACTTTTTCAATTTTCCAGGGACCAAAGGATATGTACTCAATGCAAATTATATGACAAAATATTTATGTAAAAAAAAGTGACAATTTCTCAAAGCCTGGGAGAGAGGGGGGGGGGGGCAATTACCCTTCATGACTCCTTCAAAAGACAGACTTGAATGCGGCCCTCCAATAGAGCTCATGTTAGGTGTATGACCCTTCACTGAAAAAGGTTGTGAACCACTACATTGGAGAATACTTTTTATTATTATAACTATTTTTTATTTATTTCAGTTTTTTATTTATTTAATTTTAAGCAAAGAGCGGGGGGCGGGAATAAAATCCGATGTGCATTCTTTTTACAGCAAAAGTGAAAAACTGAAAGTTTTTGTTTCTTTTTGTAAAGTGTATTTATTTTGATGCTCTTTTTATTTTTTTTTTTTTTTTTTTTTTTTTTTAGACTCAAAGCAGCTTGCGAACTTCCGAAAAAAAGAAAAATCATTTCATATGCTTTGTTAGGCTTTTAAAACGAGAAACAAGTAATATGAAAAAGGTTTTTATTTAAGGGGGTATTATTTATAATACCCCCTATTATAAAAGGGTATTATTTTTTTAATTTATTTTTATTACTTTTTTAAAGCCAATTCCTACTTAATAAAATTATAAAAGAAGTTCACCAATCTGTAATATGCCTTGCATATAAAAATATTACTTTCAAAATCGGAGATACATTTAAATAAAAGCATTCATCAACTATGACCGTGGTCAACAATGAATTTCCAAGTGAAGCCTCACTTACATTTGCAGCAGGAAATTCGTTTAAAAAAATTATATTTCACGTTCTAATTACCTCGGAACATTGTAAAAATTGCTTCTGATGCAGACATTTCTTCAATTTTACTTAATAAATTCAAGTCAAAAAAAAAAAATGCTTATGATCAACAGTGGCGTATCCAGGAATTGATTTTGGGGGGTGCACATTGAACATCGACACTGTGATGAGAAAGGAAAAAAATCAAGAAATATGGTGAAACTTTAAAAACGCAGTATTTCGATTTAATTTTTTCTATTGAACGTTGCTCAAAGATTGTTTTTTTTTTTTTCACAAAAATGAATATCATGCAAGAACAATAAACATATTACGAAAAAAAATCTCAAGCCAAAAGCACTCAAGTCTTCATCGGAAAATTGATAGATCATTTATAATTTAAAAAAAATAGTTGCATGATAAAAAATATTTTTGAAGGTCCGAGAGTACCAAAATGAAATTTTTTGTACATTTTGGTTTTTATGAAGTTTTATTTTATGATTATTTTTGTTTCATCAAAGATAAGATTTTTCTTAGCTTATATGCACGCATTTTCTCATGCATATTCTACAAAATGTCCATTTAAACGTCCTTCAGATGTTGGGGAACGTGGGGGTAAGATTTAAATAACGGGGCAAATTGGAATGTTAAAACATTTTAACTCTTCTGCGCCATCCACCTAGCAATATACTAACTATATTCTTAAACCTATAGTCGATTGGACGATTGCGATTCAAATATAAATAGACTGAAAAATCAAAGGGAATATATACAACTCATTTTCAAAATTTCATACACATATTGTAATATTTTGCACTTTCTGGAAAATTGTTTTTGTTTTTCAGCTATTACTTACTCCTTTTTTTTAAATCCCAGATGTGCTCATTGATTAATTCATTCATTCGCATTCCTTCATTAATATTTCAACTTGTTTATTTATTCATTTCTAATAAAACTTTTAATAATAAAATAAAAACTTTCATTTCATCCCATGAGAAAAGAAAGTAGAAACTGATCCCTTTTTCTCCAAGGTAAAAATTTACTGCTGAAATGAGCAGTAATGTTTCAATGTAAGTGTTAATATAAAAAACATTTTTTTTTTTTTTAATGTGCGATAAGTTTTTAAACAAAAATCCAATTTGTCACATTTCGAGAAAAAAAAATAAGCTGGTGTTTTGTTGATTTTTTCTTTACGATGTAAAATAATAATACGACAATTTGATCAAAATAATATTTAAAAAAGAGAAAATAAGAGGAGGAGCAACGCTTAAACACATTTAAATCATTAAAATAATCTGCAATTAATAGGAAGCTTAAACGTCTAACAATGTTTGTGAGAGGCGCGGGTACATCGCTCATTTTCCTCTTACATTTCCACAATTACAGAATAACAATTAGTTTTGCTTCTTATTGTCGAAAACAGAAAATAATATGACAATATTTCAGTGTCCATAAAGTATTTTTCATTGAAAAAACCTGAAACATATTTACATGAAGGTTACATGTTTTTTCAAAATTCGGTGCCACCATTTTTTATAGTCTTACAAAATCTTGGGGGGTGCATTGGTCCCTTGGCACCCCCCCCCTGGATACGCCACTGGTGCCATGTCTCAACGAAGACATTTGACCAATTCAAAAGCTTCTAGAGTTGTTGGCAGACTAGAGGGAGGCTAAACACAAGCCGAGGTAGCGGAAGCCATTGGAGTTTCTCAAAGTGTAGTTTCCAGGGTCTGGAATCGTTTTCTAGAGACTGAAAGTGCTGACCATAGATCAGGACAAGGACGTAGACCGACTACAACGCCCAATGAAGACCGCTATTTAGCTTTAACGGCTCGGAGGCACCGAAATATGAGTGCCACTCAACTGCAACGACAACTTTGCTCGGCTACTGGCACCCGTGTTTCGACACAAACTGTCCGAAATCGACTCCACACCGTTGGCATGTATGCCTGTCGACCAATGGTGTGTGTCAGACTAAGTGCAAGTCACCGTCGTGCCCATAGAGAGTGGGCAACGGAGCACGTTAGTTGGGGAAGAAATGAGTGGCGCAATATCCTGTTCTCTGATGAGTCCCGTTTTTCCCTTCATCCTGACAATCGGCGGGTTTTCCTCTGGAGGGAACGTGGCACAAGAAATAATCCAGCATTTGTGCGCGAAAGTGTCAGATTTGGTGGTGGAGGTGTGATGGTATACGCCGGCATTTCCATTGATGGTCGAACCGACCTCCATATCTTCCGAAATGGAACTCTGACTGGTCATCGATACAGGGATTTGATCCTCAGAGCTATCGTCATCCCTTACACTGCAGCAATTGGAGATGACTTCATTTTAATGGACGACAATTGCAGGCAGCATGGTGCTAACTTGGTGAATGATTTTCGTTTTAAAGAAGGAATAGTACATATGGAATGGCCAGCGTGTTTTCCGGATATGAACCCAATAGAGCATATTTGGGACATCCTAGGAAGACAAGTGGCTGAACGCCTATCACCTCCAGAAACTCTCCAATCGCTCGAAAGAGCTCTTCAGGAAGAGTGGGGTAGAATACCCCAGTCTCTCACTAATACCCTCATTGAGTCCATGTCTCAGAGGTGTTTAACACTGATAGCTGTCCGGGGAAACCCTACCCCCTACTAAAAGTGGTTTTCTTCAAGGGAAACTTTTTTTTAAATTTATTTTTCTCATTTTCAGAAAATGCGTTTTTTTCCTTTTTTTCCCTTTTGTACTCAAAAGCTGAATAAAAAGAATTTTTTTCTGCTAAACTAATGTAATTTTTATCTCTTATAGCTTACTACGTGTAGTCGATAATGTATCAATCAACCAAAATGGTCTTTAGGTGTAAAATCAAAACAAAATCTCAATATTCTTTAATTGTTTTGAGCAGTGTATGACCGTGGTCAACAATGAATTTTCAAGTGAAGCCTCACTTACATTTCAGCAGGAACTTCGTTTAAAAAAAATTACATTTCACGTTCTAATTACTTCGGAACATTGTAAAAATTGCTTCTCATGCAGACATTTCTTCAATTTTACTTAATAAATTCAAGTTTAAAAAAATGCTTATGATCAACAGTGGCGTATCCAGGAATTGATTTTGGGGGGTGCACATCGAACATCGACACTGTGATGAGAAAGGAAAAAAATCAAGAAATTGGTGAAACTTTAAAAACGCAGTATTTCGATTTAATTTTTTCTATTGAACGTTGCTCAAAGATCATTTTCCTCTTACATTTCCACAATTACAGAATAACAATTAGTTTTGCTTCTTATTGTCGAAAACAGAAAATAATATGACAATATTTCAGTGTCCATAAAGTATTTTTCATTGAAAAAACCTGAAACATATTTACATGAAGGTTACACGTTTTTTCAAAATTCAGTGCCACCATTGTTTATAGTCTTACAAAATCTTGGGGGGTGCATTGGTCCCTTGGCACCCCCCTGGATACGCCACTGATGATCAATATGACGGAAATTTTAAGGAGTGTAGACGTAACTTTATCTCATGCACAAAATTGTATGAAAATCATATCATGTGGTGTTCATAGATAATGATATGGAGAGATGAAAAGTTTCAAGATCCATTTAGTATACAACTTGTAAAATAATCAATATGTTTTTCCATTCTTTGCCGGAAGCTAAATGTTTTTCTATTTTTTTGCAGGAATTCTATACATCATCAGAAAGTACAACATAATTACATTCACAAAAATGAACTATACTGTAAAATTATTGTATCAAAAATAAAATAGTAATTAAAACTTGTACATTCTTGGCACTGGTACAGTTGCATTTGCTCTTATTTCATCCTTTAGCTTCATTAAAAAGCTGTCTTTTTCTGCTTTCTTCACATCTGGCTTATTTTTATAAAAATCTGGTATGGACCACACACTACTTCCTTTTACGTGTAAATTTCTTAGTAGTTGCCTTAAGTGTTAAAAAAAGTGCTTGGAGTGAGCAAGGTAACAATTTACTCCCTTAATCTGCCACAAAACTATGCAAAAATCTTTTACAATGGTTAATGTTCTAAATATTGTTGATTTTAATATCATCCAGTGAATTTTTCGTAAAATATTGCCAATTGCGCCAAATTGAACCCAAATTCAAAAAATAATTTTTTCGCCAAATTTGTCTAGGTACATATGCACGTGCTGATAGGTCGAAAAAACTACGCGACATTCAAAGTCAAAATTTAGACCGAAATTTGAGTAAAATTTTTTTCGTGATCACAATACTTCCTTTACTACGTGAAAGGAAGTAAAAACTGTTTGCGCTATGGAATTCGTTTTCTTGTAAGCATAATTTTGCTTTGCACTGGGGTCTTTTAATGAATGTCCATTAACTTTTATTCTTCCCACAGTTACTTAGATGATAAAAATAATGTTTATGCTGAAGAAGTTTTCCACCTCTTCTGGTTAAAAAAAACGAAATATCGGACATTTTTAGAGCACAATTCAGAGCGAAGAAATCCTGTGCTCATACAAAATACTGCAGTGCTGAAATTAAAGTGAAATTGAAATGGTAGAAGTTTGACACTGGTTTGACATTCCAGTCGTGGTTGCCTGCCATTAGCCACCCCTCGGAATCCCTACGGGGGGTGTGCCTGACACCTGCTTCTCCATTGTAAACGGGCAGGTGTACGCCATTGTTTATTTTTGAGGGCAAAACAGGAAAAGGTAAAACGAGAGTCCACCGGATGTACCTGCATAACGACATTACAATCATTAAAATCATTCAAAAAAAAAAAAAAAAAACCATGCAGCTGTTCGAAAAAATCCTTGCAGACCTGGACTTGATCTCATTCCATCAGGAACTTCAACCAGATGCGTTTAACCACTTGACCATCGGGTCGCTGATTGAAGTAAGGATTTACGATAGCACATATGGTTTTAAATAACATGAAATTTTAGTTTTTCGATCATAACTTTTTTTCTAGTGAACAAATATCGTCACATGGTACCTAAGTTAACCATCTCCTATCGATTTAAAAAAAATCGTCCAAATCGGTTCAGTAGATCAGATGCGAACAAAAAAAAAATGTGCGAACAAAAAAAAAAAAGAGCTAAAATCGCAAATCACGATGTAGTTCTGAATTTTTAATATGTTGTTTGGGGTAGTGTAAATCTAAGTTTGCACCTTTCTAAAACCTGTGCTAACTGCGAAACTCGCGAAAACTGCAAAATTTTCGGACATTTTTCAGTTTTTCTTTTACAACTCTTAAACTACGCAACTTTTGATGATACATGTAAATACCCATTTTATAGAACACTAATTTTTAACAATTTAAGCTCAAGTGGAGTTCTGTAGGACGAATAGTTTAGGAGATATCGTACTTCGAAAAATGGAGTTCTTTTGCGAAAAATAAAAAAATTATGCTTCTATCATATTTGGAGCAAATATCGACATAAATTCTTATTCTACAAAACAAAAAATGGACATGTAATCAAAGACTCTATAGCTTCGCACAAGACTAGACACTTCAGCTCAAATCAGTGCTTCCATTTTTCGACCATCGACCGTCAAAGATTTGAAACGGGAAAAGCCAACATTTAGGAGATCATTTGGCGAAACAATTTTAGTCAAAAGAGTTTTACCCACTGTTGGGGCGATACGTCGCCAACGCGGGGCGTCGCCATACGATGGCTCACGGCGCTCGAAGAGGTCGAGGGTCTTTTCAGACGGGGGGGGGGGACATTTTGGGGGTCGCGGGAGCATTTCAGCACGGGGAGGGGGAGTAATGTTTTCAGCGAAAGGCTGTTTATGGACAGGTTGTGTTGAAAAAATTAACAATAAAATCAAATGGAGCGCGAGAGGAATAATAGAATAAGCCCCAGATGACAATTTTAATTTCTCTCAAATATATGTAAGAATTATGAAATCATGCTGTAAAATTGTGAATGAATTTAAATATTCAATCTATTTTTGAAAAGCAATCAAACTGGTGTTAACAAAAGGGGTCAGTAGAATCAGTTACAGGCGGCGCCCTCGCATGTTTATGAATCCTGTTTTTTTTTTGGCTAGATTATTTCTTTCATTTTTTTATCTATTTATTTTTTTATTCGTTTTTTAAAGCAAATTTTTTGATGTATTTTGATCGTTGTTGAAATTGTATTATTTTTAAGTTTTATTACGCGTTACTGGTCCTGACACGTCTTAGTAACTCGCAATCACAATTACCAGTGGATGTTTTTTATGCCATAGAGAGGTAGGGATGTAAACCGCAGCCTCTATCATTGGACCCTCAGAAAACTGAACCTTATGTCTTAGCTGTCAAAAAATAGAGACCTTCTGTCCGAGGATCTTATGTCCGCTGGACCTTATGTCCGACTCTCCTTCATTATTGGCTGCTGGTAAGAAAATGATTTTTTTTAAAGAAATTCTGGAAAATACATGAAATGTTTAGGATTAAAAATGTGAAACTAGTAAAAAAAAAGATGTAAATATTATATTATTTAAGAATATTTAATTTGAAAAGCTAAATTCAACTCCGACTTAATTGTTGAGCAGCTATTTTGAAGATGAGTAAAATTAATTAAGAGTAGTATCATTCATTTTTCATTAATACTCCTAAACTCTGCTCCAGTGGTTGGTAAAATGGAGTTGTGAGCCGCAAATGAATGTTTACACAAGCATTTTCATATTACAGAAGCGGGTGAGTAAGCAATTTTATTTGGATTTAACTAGAATCTGTGTACTAGTGACTTAAATAGTTTTGTCCAATATAAATTTCATATTATATGTTTCTTTCTGTATCCTGTTTTTTGGTCACCACGCCAGATCTTCCTCATTTCTTTATTAAATTCCGTGATTTACCCCTCATTTTAAAGCATATCGTGCGGCTATTGATGAAAAGTAAACATTTTTCCTTGCCCAAAAGAAAGAAAAAAATCAGTTTCTGGTGTTTTTTTTTTTTTTTCATAATTATTATTATGCATTATTTCAATAAATAGGATCGGGAAACTAAGCGACTAGCACGGTTGATGGAGCGTCGTGCTTATGATATAGGAACGGCGTTTAAGTCCGAATCCGGGGAACGGAAAACCTTTTATTGGGTTTTTTTTCTTCAGCACAATTCTGATCCATTTTTCCATTAATGCGTGATATAATCTCATTGCAAGATCCTGAGCTACAGATCTGTTGCTGTGAAAATCGGGATACAAAACATTGATTTTAACTCAGTAAATCGTAATTTAAGATCTTATGCAATAATATTTCTCTAGCCTGTTTTCTGTTACCATGCGAGAACGCGTATTTATTTCTAAATGAAATTCTATGATTTGCCCTTCATTTATGATTATCGTGCTGGCAATTGGCGAAAAATAGGTCCACTGTCTATTTTTTTTCAATTTTTATTTATTTATTTTTTTTATTGCACATAATTACAAGGAATAGCATAGGAAAACTGATATGCAATGGCGCGGTTGGATATATTTTTTTTTTTTTTTTTTTTCCACATAAAATTTCGTAAAACTACAAAAGTAATTTCTCATTCAGCAAAAAAAAAAAAAAAAAAAAAAAAAAATTAATTTCACGCCTGTTCTTTTTTTTGGGGGGGGGTTGGGGGGGGGGGCTATTTTCCTAAAAATTACCAGAAAAATCGAATTTTTAATTACTGCTCTCAAGCTCGGAAACTTCGCGCGGGTGAGCTAGCATTGAATTAATGCTTGACTTGATATTGGCCCATTTTACGACGCGGCAACAAAAGTTTATAAAGCTCAATTACAAAAAAAAAAAAAAATAATAATAATAATAATAATTATAATAATAAGTTCCCTCCTTGTGACAGGAAAGCCACCATGTTCGAAAAATACTAGTTTTTCCTTCACATATTCTAAGCAGCTACGTCTTGGACTTAGGGCTCGACCTTATGCGTAAAAGGATAGCTCTGTATTTTTATGAGTATATTATATTAAGAGGTAAAAACTACACAAGTGTAGTTCCACGAAATACAATCATTTTGTCCAGCACGAGATGCCTTCACGCACGTCATACTTTTCATTAAAAATTATAATTTAAAAAGGTAATAAAAACAATTTGTCACTTAAGAAATCACCAACCTATTTTGTCATTTTTTAAATTAAATATATAAACCTTCTCGCGCGAAACAGACTGGCTAGTTTTTCGTAAAAAGAGCTGCACATATTTTTTGTTTTCAACTGTTAAAATTATTATTTCTCAATAAACCAGGCATGTTGGAACCTGCAATTTTTTTCGTCATTGTTGCATTAATAGAGCAAAAATATTTACTAATTCATACAGCATATTACAAGTAGTTGACTTTTCATGTCCCGTACGTGACAAATGCAAATGAATAAAAAAATCAACTGACAAAATTATTTAATAAACATATAACTGTATTAGGGGTATATTTTTATCAGATGTAAAGATTAAAAGAGGCTTTCTCCTGTTTCATTTAAATATTAAGTAGTTCTTTAACAAAAGGTCGTTGAAATTATAGCGCCCTGATTGTCCCGTATATGACCCTGGAATGGTTCAGAAACGTCTTCGTGTAATGTTAAACAGTTCACAAGTACTTAGTAAAAACATTAGTTTTATAGTAAAATTTTATGAATACTTTTCTTTTGATTTATTTATGAATTCAATTTCTTAAAACAACAAATAAAATTGATTAAGCAAAATGCGTGAGCTGATGCGTGATTTAAGCAACGATGCGTTAAAATACGCATCATTGCTTCGAATATTTATCTTCTTTCCTTTCAAAATTTCCTTCAATTTAAAGATGCCCAGTAGTATTATTTACCATTATACTTATTAGTTTTAAATTTCAACTAATATCTGCAAAAGTAAATAAATAAATAAATAAATAATCGTACGAACTTATGCAATAATGATTTCACTTATAAATGCTAAGCTCCGTAGGGAACGAAAATGGATGTTGCAGAGGAAACTGGTAACTCTGCTACTAGAAAAAGTACTCAATTCATTAAAAAGACAATTATATATAAGTTGCAGGCACCCTTGGCCAGGCTAGGAATCTTGATGGTATTCCCCCCCCCCACCCACCCGCAGCTCGTTTGACCGTTATCAGTATCAAGGAAACTGTTACCCTAAGACTGTTGACAAGAGGACAGAACCGACAGAACCTGGAAAACAAGAGGCCATAAAACACATGGCCTAGAGCCCGAAGAGGTCGAAGAATGATGGAAGACCACCGCCTCCAGACGTTTTGTTCCGCTTAGCAACTTGATTCCAGGGTACTTGATCCGAACAGCAATTACGGGACAAAGAGTTGAATACAGACAAGGAGACACTTCGCTTTTGACGATTGTCGGTGTAGAGCGTGAAATGTTGTTTACGTGTTTATGGTGTAAAGAAAATAATTTTTTTTGGAGATGTTCATACATGCAAGAGATACTTAATTCTCTCCCTTTTATTTATTTTTCTTTTTTAATACTCCATTTTTTCCCTCCCGGACAAAATTCAGCAAAAACAACTTGAAATACATTATAGTGCAGCAGATATATGACAAAAATAAGCCTTTAATGATAGAAGCATATAACTTGGGATGGACATACTATATATATTAACGAGTAATTCTGGATACGCGGCCATCTGAGATTTCGAATATTTCAGCAATGGCGGACGTTCGAAATTGCGGCCTCTGAATACATATTATGTACTTCTTTGTTTCGTTATTCACAATGTTCATAGCGTACGTTGCGAAAAAAATCACGGGATTTCATACCCTTCTCTTTAAAAGTTTTATTGCGTTCCCTTTTTCAGCGAATTTTAACTTTAACCTATAGGGGCGCTTCATAGTTCTTTTTTATCGCCCAAAAATGCGCAGCAGATATATGACCAAAACTGATGGAATCGTGCCTTTAATAGTAGTTGCTTACAAATTTGAGTACAGATGTCAAATATATAATGTGGTAATTCTGGATATTCGGCTATTTAAGTTCTAGCATATTACATTACATTACACTCCAGATTCCCATATTTCAGTAATGGCGGACATTCAAAATGGCTGCTCTTGAATGTATCTGAGAAACTCCATTGTTTTTAACCCCCGACGCAACAAGGAAGGTGGTTATAAGTTTGGCGTGTCTGACGAGCTGTGTATCTGTCGATCTCTGTATCTGTGTGTAGCACTCTAGCGCTTAAACTGATGAACCGATTTTGAAAAAAAAAAAAAGTATTGATTAAAAGTATTAATTAAAAACTTTTAAACTATTTTTTGCGATTTTTGAAATGAAAACATACTTGAAAATTTAGAAGAATAGTACCAAAAGAAGGAGAAAAAAAGCCTGCTGATGATAGAATGTGTTTGGAACTTCCATATCATACAGAACTCGAAATATAAAGTTTTTTTAACAAATGTGGCTCAGCCTTAAATTAACACGATTGAAAACCGATGTCATTGTTTGACGGCAAGGAAAGAAAACTAAATCCTTTAAAATGTTTATTTGTTGTCAGTTTCTATTTATTAACAATTAAATATACTTGTAATTGATATGAGTATAGGAATTTTAAAATGAGTTCCAATCTTCCCTTTTTTTTCTCTGCTTTTACGACTATAAAATTTTACTGGCTTTGATTGCTTTACATTTTAGTCGAACTTTTATCCTTTCATTGTATTTTTAATCGTCAATTTCTTTCGGAATGGATGCTGCAAGTGATCATTTTCTGTGATCACTTTAAAAGACTTCGCTCTGGTGGTTTCGAATGATTTTAATGAGATGGAATGGATCTGTTTTTGGTAAATGAAGTTCTGACTGATAGTTGTCGTCACTATATTAGGATTTTCTCACTGCTTCATGGAATATACTTGGAATGTAGGTAAGATTATGTGTGTATATTTTAATTAACGAAACAAAATGATTCTTTTAATTTTGGAGACGGATGGAAAATGTACATGCGCTCACATGGCTTCTTTTTTTTTTTTTTTTTGAAACTTTATTGCACGAGCACAGACGTGATGGTACAGCTAGTTAAAGAATAAAGCAACAAGAAGTTACCTTTGTACTACAACAATAATTTTAAAATACAAGTTTGAAGCACTAAAAGAACAATAAAAAAAATGTATTTACTTGTTCCGGGATGACAAGAAAACATCTTAAAAAAAGGAAAAAAAATGTGAGATGAGTAGGCTTGGTGGTGATAAATGTTATAATTAAAATATTAGGACAAAAAAGGGGTGGGGCGAAAAATAAATGTGGAAGTAATATTTAAACAACTTTTATCAACTGAATTTTGTATCCAGAAACAAAGCACACACATCTTTTGCATTCAAAATGAGTCCCTTATAAACCTCCAAAACACGTTTATGTAATGTTTTATTTGATTTCCGTTTGCAACGTTTTTTGTTATTTACTTATTATTTTTTTCTTATTACTTTAAGGAACAGTTGCACACTTCTGTACAAAACTCAAATCACATTTATAATTCAAGTTTTGTACAGAAAGAAAAAAAAATCAACTCAAGTTCATAGCTTTATCCTGCAGTAAAAATTTTGTTGTCTTTAACAATATTCGATTTTTACAACTACGCGGTATTGATCGAGTACCTGATCGAAACAGCCAAATACGGAGTATTTCCCGAGTACTCGGTACGACACAAATAAAGTTATAAACTTGTACTGAAAAAACTACTTACGTAGGATTATTAATCAGTACAGGCGTTTACTGTTTTGGTGCGTAACGGTTATTCCCGTTTTAATGTGATGGAGTAAAATGGTGGGAAAGTCTTTTTTTTTTTTTCCGCTGTCCGCTCACTTGCTGAAGAGTGGATCGCTTTCTCGTTTGTCTTATCTCCCCTTTAATCGCAATGCCTGGACCATAAAATCTCTCGGACGAAGTGTGGGGAGAGAGAGCTGCGGGCGCACGTTTGACGATTCGACATTGGGTGGTAATTAGTATCCCCCCGCACCCACCCCGCTGCTTGATGTCTCAACCTACGTTCTCTTTTTCTTGGAATTCTGAGGAAAAAGCTTGGCAACCCTGACGCCAATTCCAAGAAACTAGAATTTTATCTTGGCGTTCAATTTAACCTGCTCAGCTATGAATGAGAGTTTTTTGCAATACCACCTTTGACTGTCCTTTGCAGTTGTTTTCATCGCTGTACTTCAAAACTGGTTGCGAAGTGTCCAATCTTTCCCTTTAGAGTATCTTTGGTATAACTGCCATATTTAGCTTGCTACATTGAATTATGTAGTCAACAACCAGGGTGAGCCTAATTGTTTTCTTATGATAGTTAATTCGAACTGTTTTATGTCCATCCTGTTAGAGCCGATTTCATGATGAAAAAAATAGATTTTTTCTTGAAATTGCAGACAGACTTATAGTTTTAGGCTGTTTATTCCACTTTATGCTTGTTCTGTGATTCTAACTTTTCTTCGTGATTATACAGATATTTTTAAAGGCTTATTTGTCCACTCTGTTATATATTCACTTTGTTAAACAATGTGATCAAAATATTTAAAATCCTTTCATAAATGAGTCATGTACTAGTTATTTACACTTCATTATACACAAATAAATGGAAACTCAATAAAAAAAATATGATTAGTAGGTGGAAATTATTTAAATTGATAATCTTCAGTAAAGAGTTTCAGACATGATTTGTACCATTTTCGTTGGAATGACCTGAATCTGTACTTAATAACCTGACTACATTCTCAAACATTGCAAAATATACGTATTTTCATATTTTAAAGAGAAATATTTTTATGCAGTTCTTAATAACTTAAGCATGAAAATAATGCAATTAATTTTGCTGATAAAATTGTGAATAACAGGTTGACAGAATGGAAATGAACTTTCAAGCTCCATTAGACATCTCATAAAATTTACATTATGAATCATGCATTTATCATATGCATCAATTACCTGGGAGAAAGATTAAAACTGCGCCTCTAGCAGGTGCATAGTCTTGTTCTTCACCAACACTAATAAACAAACAAAAGAAGTTCTGAAAAAATTCTTACAATCTCAATTACGTTTTTAAAAGTTAAAAATATTTCTTAATTATGAGATACATGGATCATATTTTAAAAAATAAAAAAGAAAAAGAAAAGAAAAACCATGTGAGTCATTGTTTAGGAAAATAAATTGTAGTAAAACAGCCCAATGCCCCAACTTTGGAAGAAAATAACACAAAATTAGAAAAAAAAACAATGTCAATTTTCAAATAGTTAGTTCAAGTACTTCCATACTGATACAACATTACTGAAGTTTCAGGATAAATTTCATGGTTAGACGCTTGGTTCAAGAACAAAACATACAACATCGAGTTTTAAATTTAAAGCTGTTAAAAATTTTTTGTCATAAACACACTAAAAAAAAATTTTGTGACCCCATTAATATGTTACTTATTAACACAACAAAAGGATATTTAAGTACATATTTGTATGGAAGGGTAATTTTAGTTTTGAGAAACATTTTAACTTTGAAAAGGACATTGTAATTTTTTTAATTGCCAGACGGAGTATGCTATTTGAAAACCAACATGTTCTAAATTATTTTTTAGTATAAATATTGTTGCTGCACAAGCATAAACTCAACTTACAACTAAGTTAGAAGTGTGAGACTCCATTAATGATTTTGACATATTAGTAAAACGTAACCAAATCCTAAGTAGACCTAAGTGAATATGGTAAATAATAACTGAACATAAAGTAAAGACCATAAAAGCTATTAGAAAGAAAGGGGGTTTTATTTTTTTGCAGTCAAAAAGTTATATCTTTATGATAATATTCACTTGATTGAAAAAACAGCAACAAATAAAAACTTAGCCACACAGAAAATAAGCAATTGCTTTTTCCCTTTGTAGCCGAAGACATGCTTTCATTACTTTAATGTTTAAAAGTAGTTCAGTACACAAGTACTTCCTACGCAAAATGAATATCACTATATTATTAATCGAAACATGCAGCTTTAACGGTCAGATTTAGGAATTAACAATCAAGAAGCTTGGTAAGGGATCTTACTTTTGTTCCGCCTTTTCAATTCTGTCAAAGACATACATAAGGTTTACCACTGCATCAAAGAGACAAGGATCAATCATAGGTCTTGCATAGTCAAATTCTGGAATCTATCACAAAATATACTGATTTAAAAATTTACAAAGATAACTAATTTAATGATTTCAATCACTGGCCATAAAAATTATCAAGAACAATTATAATTTAGTCAGTCATTTTTAGAAATAACTCAGAATTCAACGGCAGAAACTGCTTAGAATTAGAGCATCAAGCTCAATGAACTAATGTACAACTTGGCAATTTTACTGGATAAGGCATCAATGTCTTGACCAGTTTCATGCCATAGCTGCTCCCCAGAGTTCTAGACACAAAAGTGGGGAAATGTGGCACAAAGTGAAATGGTAAAATATTTCACTCTGTTTGCAGTACCACCTGCATGACAGAATATTATGTCATCACATATGTTTTCAATTTCAGTCAGAAAAGAAAAAATTGCATCTGACAATAAAGGATCATGATAATATATGCAATTTCAAAATTAGAAATCGATTTGGTATTTTTAGCAATACATCAAAAATAATTTTCCTAATAGCAAATTATAGTTTTTGTTATTAAAATTTCAAGTAATGCAATTTTCAAAACAAATTTCCAATCCATTAAGAAAAACGAAATTCATTTTCACTATTTCACTCTGCCTGACATTTAACTTCCTAAATGTTTGAGTGAAACTTGACATTCAAACAACTATTAAATGCTATTTCATATTGTTTTCAAATATATACATTTTTAATTTAGAGAATTAAGTTACCCGTTTAGTTAATGTTTTCAATTCATGGAGATAATGTTCTGTGACTTCTTTGGATTTTCCAGAAATATCGATGATAGGAGTAAGACCTTTGGAATTTTCATTAAAATATTTGGCAAACATTGTTGAGTCAAATGTTGCTGACATCAGTATCACCTAAAAGTAATATTAAAAAAGAACTTTATATTTTACAGATATGATGTTTTAAATAAATGTATGCTGAAAAATTAATAGCTAGGAATGCTAGATAAACTTGCATGTTTCACATTTACAGGACAGGAATCAAGGAGTACATAATGAAACCATTGGTGAATTATCGAGTAAAACATTTATTTTATCCAGTTGTATTCACGCCAACTTTCAAAACAAAGGTAACAGAAAATTTGTGTAATAGTGCAATATGTTTTATCGTTCGAAACACATTAAGGATTCTTGATGACACAATTATATAAATGGAGATAAAAATTAAAGGAAAATAATATTCTAATTTTTGGAGTTTTTTTTAACTCATTTCTTTTCTGAATGAGTACAGAAGAGAGAATTAACGATATACAGTAGAATATCGTTAAAATAAATTCCAAGTGACCTTTAAAACCAGTTTGTCTTAACTTCAGTTTGTCTTATCCAAAGAACAATGCACTACATACCATAGGGCAGGGATCGGAAACGTAGTTCGTCTTAACAACATTTCCTTTTAAGCATGTTTGAATTAACAAGGTTTGAATATATTTAGGTGCTACAGAAATCCATTAAAGGAAAAATTCTGAGTGAAGAACATGAAAATTATGTTCTTAAAAGTATATGGGCAAGTTCACTAAAAGGCCATTTTGAGTTTTCCTCTCTTTCTTTCTTTTTTTTGAAATCATATACTAGAGTATGAAATAAAAATTCATAATCATTAGGGAGTTAAATGCACTATGATATAATAAGAATTTATATGTCATAGGAATTAATTAAGTTAAAACAGAAAAAAAAGTAAATGATCTGAGATAAGGCTTATAGTTATGTGTCGATTTTTTAACTCAAAATTTATAGTCCCCTGAGCAAGAAACTATTCATCTTTTCAAACAGGGTTCTCTCACACTTTGAAAAATAAAACTCTTTGACTTTTCCAGGTTTGCAGAAAAAAATCAATGCAATTCCAGACACAATATTTGAATTTGGCAGCTTTCTCAATGAATCTAAAAATTGTGATTTCTTTTGAAACATAAGCAAAAGCAAACTATTAAACAGTTTAACCTCGGAACTTTCAATATTTATTCTTTACTACTTTTATCTACTAATACAGTAAGTCTGAACTTCAAATGTTTCACATGCAAATACATATCCCTTTTCATTTTGATGGGGGGGGGGGAGGAAAAGAACATAATAAACCTACTATTGCAGCAGTCTTTCATGCATAAGCAGGGGTCAATCCAGGATATTTGACCAAGGTCCTGTTTTTGGAATTTTGTGAAAAATAGTTCAGAATTTTGTGAAAACATTCCTAATTTTGTGAAAAATAGATACGGCAAAAAATATTCCCAATCGCTCCGTAAACCGGATTTCTATGAAGAGTCAGTTTTGAGTGTGGGATTTTTGTGAAAGGTTTATTTTTGAGTGGCTGAATTTTGTGAAGAATCCCTTTTTGGGTTTCTGAATTTTGAGAAGAGTCCTTTTTTGAGTTTCTGAATTTTGTGAAGGGTCCTTTTATGAGTGACTGAATTTTGTGAAGGGTCCTTTTTTGAGTGGCTGAATTTTGTGAAGGGTCCTTTAACGGACCTAATTTCTTTCTGGATTGACCCCTGATAAGGCAATGTTTACCTAGGTTCTTTTTCACAATTTTCTAGATTTTTGACAAAATTAATGATCTCTCGACCTTTCAATGACTTTTTCAACAAAATAAAGTCCTTTGACGATTCCAGGTTAATGGAACTCTGTTCGAGTATTTCAAGTATGACAATTAACTTTCAAAATGTATATAAATCTCCTTTTTTATGACAATAACTTCTACAAATTTTGAAAACACCCTTAAACTATCAGTACTATTCTTTTACAATGCTTAACATTTTAGTTATTAGTTCTTCAAACAAAATTGATATGTGAAAAAAAGGAAAAAAATATGAATACAAAGAATTCCAGAAGGGGAAATAACATATTATAGAGTAAAAAGGACAGAAAACTAAGTCATTAAGTATATGGGATCGATCAAACTGCATTTATAACATACTTTCACTTTATCACAGTTTGTAGCCAAAAACTTCTTCACCAAAAGCAAGGCAAAATCAATATCTTGATCACGTTCATGAACCTTTAAAAAACAAACCGATAAGATATTATTACCTTTGGGCTAAAATGTAAAGATTTGAAAATAAATTTGAAGTTAAAACAAATTTGCAAAAATACGTATGCACAAGCTTTGAAATTACAAGAAAGCTTTTTTCAAACAACGGTACTTTTACATTTCAGGTATGTAAAAATAACGTTTGTCAGCATGTGCATTTCATTTCAAACATTTTTAATTTTAGTGAGATTTTTTTTATTCACTGCTGTTATGTTTGGTGAAAGCATAATAGAAACTATTCATTTGACAATAAAGTAGGGTATTTCATCTTCTAAATGATTTTTTAAGTAAAATAAACTATTTAACAAGATAAAAGATTTCATTAAAATCAAAAGTACTCTGCCAAATAATAAAATTAAGCTATCAAAAATGAAAATAATCTGCCAAATAAACAAGCTATTAAATAACACAAAAAGCTCTACTGCAATAATCTACCAAGTATACTATATTTAAAGCTTCGTTAAAATGCTAGAGAAATCATAGTGGAGACATGAATGCTTTTCTTTTTCTTTTCTTTTTTTTTTTTTTTTTTGCCATGGAAGAAAGGAAACAAGTTGCCAAACAATAGCATTAAATGTGCCATCAAAATGCAAAACAATCCTCTAACTCCATCGTTTATTGGAAATTTCATACCACATTACTATAAACCTGTCAGAAACTCTTCAAGGCATCTAACACAGTGTAAAATAGTTGATTATTCAGCTATAATTATATTTTTTAATTCTAAAGATAAAATTCTAGAGAGCAGTTGATCTGCATGGGTTCTGCTGGTTAAAAGATAATCATAGTAGCATACACACAGACACTTTTTTTTTTCATTTATTTAAAAACATTAAATGCTATGTAATAAAAATTTTGCATGAGTGTGATGTAACTTTTTACTTTTAATGTCTATGTAAGTTTATTACTGTAACCATCCAAGATTAATATGACACATACAGATACCTGATAACAATAGGCAATAAGCTAATGAATGAGTAAAAATAAGTAATACTACATCTATAAAGACTCTTTAATATGAGGTGGTAAGTTGAATCAACTTTTCAACCAAGCAGTGGTAAGGAAAAACTGAGCCAGGTAACAAGTGTAAAGGAATCTCTAAATCCTTTAACACATAATCAACTCGCCTGGCACATCAAGCACATTTGATGATAAAATTATCATTCGGATAAGTTGAATTAACTAAAGAGACATGACTAAGCATACCCTTAATGCAGTCAACATATTTCCAGCCAAACAGTTTGAAAAGATAAATCAACTAACCGCCTGGTGTGAAAAGTCTGATAAAATGAGTGTAACTATCAATTACAGATGCATCTTTAATACTAATACAAAAAGGAGATACTACCAGTATGAGTTGCATTAAAAAATGAGTAAATGATACCTCATCGATAATGATATGAGTGTACATATCCATTCTCTTGGCCGCAACAAGCTTTTCTAAAAACACTCCTGTTGTCACGTATGACAAACGTGTATCTGCTGACACTTTTGGGTCTAAGGCAACCTACAAAACAAAATTTATTACTAATCAGAAAATCACACACATCCTTGATCAAGCTAGAACAATACAGCCAACAGCATTCAGTGACCCACAAAGGTTGAAAAATATGAGCATTGCATAAACATGCAAAATGTATGGATTACATAAATGTATAGCCAAAATGGGTAGATTTCACAAAAAAAAAGATACGGTGCAAAATAATCTAGACAGATGAAGCAAATACACCCACAGCTCGGTCATAACATCCTGAGACTGCAGTTTCATCCTTATTCTGGACTCCTCAGTCAGGAACAGCCAATAACCAAGCTGGAGGCAGATATCCTCTTATTGTAGCCATATCTGCCTCCAGCTCGGCTATAGGGTAGTTGTGACCTATTGAATATCTCTTGTTTAACTACTAGATATTGTTAAGAGGCTTACAAAACACAAAAATTCACCATTGCCGAATTTTAAAACACAACAGTTGATTCTTAATGATTTTTTTAAAAACCCACGCGCAAAAAAAACGCGCCTTGAAACCGAAACCCGTGACGTCGGATGGCAGTAACTTTCAGCCTTTCAACCATAAAAAGTGGATTTTTGCTATATTATCGTTTCATTGCAGGGTTTTCTCCTTCCGTAATCAATACCTTAAAGTCTACTAATTCACTATTTAAAACTGGATTTATCAAAGAGCAATCCAACACCCTGCTAGAGGTGATTGTTTTGATATTTTTTGGCGAAATCCGTATTCAAATTTTTAGAACGCATCACTTGGCGAGAGAAAAAAAATTACGGCAGTGCAGAGCGAACAACAGTGCGGAAGCCGGAGAAACCGGTTTCTCGAGCTCCTCGCATCTAAAGCTTCTCGCTCTTTCTTCGCCTTAGTAGAAAGTTCAAAAGCGCCAACGAGTGCCCAGTGACGTCACGGCCGCTTGAAATTTAAAAATTATTTAAAAAAAAACTACTTGTTGCAGTGCAAAAATTTTTGCCGTTGATGTTCATATATGTTGCTCTATCATATAAAAATAAAATTGAAAAATCGAAAACTTCCCTATTGGCTATTCCTGACTGAGGAGTCCAGAATAAGGACGAAACTGCAGTCTCAGTCATCATGACCAAGCTGTGGGTGTATTTGCTTCAGTTCTGCTTTAGCAATGGCTTATGGGCAATAACTAATTCATAATCTAGACGGATACCATTATTTATTCACCAAACTTAGTATATTTTGGAAGTTAGAACAATTTTATACCTGGTAACCAACAATCGTCCCCAGCTGCCATTTCCTCTCTTGACACACCCTTCTGGCAATGCTGATGGCAGCGATTTTCCGAGGCTGGGTGACAACTATGTTGCAGTATGTATTTTTAGCAGCACATTGATCTATAATGTATTGGGGGACTTGGGTTGTTTTGCCACAGCCTGTAGGTCCTTGGATTATGACAACAGTATTAATCTCTAAAAGTCTTAAAATCTAGCAAGAAAACAAAAAGGAAATTAAATTCATTTACAAAAGTACAGAAGTTTGAAATAATAACAACTATAATAGTTGTTTTGACATTAAATATGAACACTCTTAAAGATAAAACATAATGAAGAATAAAATGCTTCTTAGATAAAGTTTATATCAAATGATTATATTTCAAATATAAAGCATGGAGGAAAATTAGGCTGAGCAATCTATATTTTAAAAATGGCTATGTAAAACGTTATACTTGAAATAATGCTACTGGTTGTCCCAAGTTCAATTATTTAAGCAAGCAACTGAGCAACCATTTTTTAAAAAGGAAAATGGCTTAATTTCTTTACCACTGCACTCTATAAATGATAGAAGATATTTTATCAAAATAGGATTTGAAACCAAGCAGTACAATGGGCAAAATGTAAACTTCCCTTGGGGTAGGTAACCTTTCAGTTTACAGCATAGTTTAGTATTAAAACAAAAGCTTCACTAGAGATAAATTTTTAAAAATATTTGCAAATGTAAATTAAATTTTGATGTTCTATCAACACAAAAGGTTTTAATGATATTACAACAAATTTTTACTTCATCTCTATAAGTTGTGATCGTCAGATCAGAGTCATAAGTTCGAGGTACATCCTTGAAGTATGTTGCATAGATTTGTCGAGTAGTTTCTTCATTTAAGTCGTTAACTGCAGGTAAGTCACCGACAGCTGTACTTATGTCTTCAACATCTTCTATATCTCGAAGGCTAAGCGAGGAACCACCAGGCAAGTCAAATGTTTGATTTCTTAAATTCTAGAATGGAAGACAGATATTTTTTTATAATAATATTTTTCAAAGCACTTTATCTTCGCTACAAAAAAAAAAAAAAAAAGAAAAGAAAAGAAATTAGATGAAAAAATGAGAGTGAAGATGAATAAGAAAATTGATCAAATTCATTATCATTAACCTTCCTACCAAAAATTCTTAATCTATGAAATACTATAAATATTTCTTTTTCTTAAATTGATATCACAACACATATTACTTTAGCCATATCCACATGAAGCAATAGCAACCTGCTTTTCATCACATTTCAGTTTTTTACCAGTAATATGTAGGTCTATTTGCTTGCTATTTTTCACAGGAATTTTTGTATGTTTCTACGAAAAATGCAGTTTGTGAATCTACTTACATTGCTCCTTAAAATCACTTTTTGAGATAAAACCTTTTCTCAAACATGGAGTGGGGGGCAACTATTTGTTCTAGATCTGAAAAATGACTTTGCAAGGGAATCAAACTGCCTTCTCGGAGCTTTTGGAACATTTTCATTTGCCACAAAACTCTGCGCCATTTTCTTGTTCAATTTTAGGAATATTTATTTTAGAGCTTATCGATACACCACTAAGATCAGATAAAACATGCAAAAGTTTGAAATAATTTATGTAGCTTTAACCAATACATTGTACACTCCATGGCTCCATGTACAAAAATGACAACAGCTTGAATCCCCGTTACAGAAAGCCAAGCGTAAGAGCACCAAAATAACGGTTTTGAGCCCCCCCCTCTAACCCAGTGCTAGATCTTATATTTTTCTTATGCAAGGCAAATACTTGAAATAGCTGTTCTTACCCATATTCTTTCAAGTTCCGTGGATCAAACTTCAGAGTTTATGTTCTTTTTTCAATATTTTGAAAGTTTTTTTTTTTTTAAATAAAAGTCAATTTTAGGTTATGTTGGTGATGTCAAAGGGCCGAGGCTTTTTTTGAAACTAGTTTCAAAAAACTTCAGCATTTTAAGATACTTTTGATGATGTTAAAAGAATTAGCATTTAAGAGCAATTCCAGAATTTTTTTTGACATAGAAGTTTTAGAAATGTAATCTTCTGCAACATGTTAAGATATTAGTGGAGAAGATGTGGATTTTCCTTTGAAAGTTTTGATAATTTAAAGCACAAAATTGATAGTTTTTGTCTCTCTTGGGTAACATAACAAAGAGAGAGAAACACAAGGATTGCTATTTTTGGTCAGGTGAGGGGAGAGAGGCAGTGAAACAGCTCTTCTCCCGCAAATATTCTTAAAGTACCATTTTAAATTATCAGTAAGGAAGGGGTAAGGGAGGGGCATGCCAGTGACTAGCTTGTATTTCATAGGAGAATGCTTGCAAATTCAAAGTTCCTAAAAAGAGTAGAGAATAGTTTCAGAATACTGACTCAACCCACAATTCAGATAATCTACATACATAAAAGACTACTTTTGAAAACGTATGTCCGGGGTAATCTTCCAAACTACTGGACCGATTTTAACCATTTTTTCACCGTAGATAGCTGCAGCAACACGGAGCAGGATAAGCTATAATTTATTTCTAAAAAGCTTAGTTTAAAAAAGTTATTATGGAAAACAGTTAATTTTATGTCGTTTCCCCAATAAATGATTAAATTTTCAACCCATTGTTGCAAAAATTTGGTGCCATGCAGCAACAATATTGATTGTAATCATATTGAAAATTTTGAACCAAGGCTTCTCTGGAGTAAGTATGGAATTTATTGCCTTCTAAGGATTTTTATATTTATCTGAGCCAACAATCGCTAACGGGTGAAATAAAAAAAATTGATTTTGGCAATAGTTAGAGAATAGAAAGTGTTTATAGTCAAAAAAATTTCAAAATTAGGTACATAAGATGTTTTTACCTCACCAATGTTGTCACGAGGATAGAAACTAATAATGGGACTTATTTAACGAGCAATATTTGGAAATGGTTAATTTCAGTGCGATTGATTCTGTAAATATATATTTATTTTAATATACCAAGCTTATAACATTTCCTATTTACTCAAACATTATTTGTAGCTTGCTATTTTTTTTTAGCTTGCATTATTTTTTTTTATAGTTTATCCATAACATAGCCATTGTTTACAGAAGTAGCCATTATGTTAATAGATATGCACTTTAGTGTTGGGAAATTTTTGAATGAGTTTCACTAAACCACCCTACACCCACAGAAACCCGGGCAGGGCCGGGTACCCGGCTAGTATTTAATAAAATGTTTTGTCTGGTAATATTTCTCATGTCTGCTTAAATATGATCAAAATAAAATATGAGAATGTGCCATATGTATTAGTTTTTAAAATTATTTTTCTTCAATTATGCCCATCAACCAGACAAGCTACTTTCTTGCAATTAACAAAGTTGTTTATTGAGGATGTTTAAGACAATTTTATAAAATGGCAATGGGATAAAAGAAATTATAGCAGAATAAATCAACTATTTGGTTTTTAAAAAAGTTACTAAATGTACTCTGTGAATTCACCTGTTTTTCAAGTGCTTTCTGTTTGTAGTATTGCACATATTCAGTTCCTTGATTTTTCTTCCTGAAATCAGAAACAATACAATTGAACTATTTTTGTATAATTTAAATACATTAAATTCACTTAGTATACAGTTGTCATTTATTCTATCCTATGCCACTGGTTTAATACCACCAGAAAGCTAACAATTTTCAAAGTGAAAATTAAAAGGTTAATATGATTCTTAATAATAGTATGATTATACCATGAAAAAATCTGGTATGGACCCCACACTACTTCCTTTTACGTGTAAATTTCTTAGTAGTTGCCTTAAGTGTTAAAAAAAGTGCTTGGAGTGAGCAAGGTAACAATTCAAATATTTACTCCCCTAAATCTACCACGAAACAATGCAAAAAATATTTTACAATGGTTATATTTCTAAATATTGCTGATTTTAATATCATTTAGTGAATTTTTCGCAAAATATCGCTAATAGCGCCAAGTTCAACCCAGATTCAAAAAATAGTTTTTTCGCCAAATTTGTCGCCAACTTGGTGATATGTCGCCAAGTTGGCGTCAAACACTTGGCAACATGTCGCCAAGTGGTGGCGCCAATTCATATCATTTGAGTCTGTATTGAAATTAACATTGATTTACCCCAAAAAAGGGGTAAAAGACCCCTTTGGGAACATTCGAATGCAATCACAAGGGGAGGTGCACAACTAGACCCCCCTCAGAGCCTACATACCGAGCTAGAAGTGTCTACGGCATATAGTTTTTGAGTTATGCGAGCCACATACGCACATACATCCGCACATACGTACATACAGACGTCACGAGAAAACTCGTCGTAATTTACTCGGGGGTGGTCGAAATTGATTTTTCGGCTGTTTGTATGTTGTTAGGTACATATGCACGTGCTGACAGGTCGAAAAAACTACGCGACATTCATTCAGGGGTGAGCAAAATCAAAATTTAGACCGAAATTTGAGTGAAATTTTTTTCGTGATCACAATACTTCCTTTACTACGTAAAAGGAAGTAAAAATAGTTCATTAACATAAGAAATATTATCAAATTAAATAATTATGCTCGAATAATATTTTATTTCAACAATGCAATAAAAAAACTTCTCAACTTCTTTGTTTTATTGTATTTCTAAATAAAATGGAATATTATGCTGTACAAGCATAAAAGATAAATAACTAAAGTATTATCTATGGTGAAACCAACCTTGACTTTAAAAGCCCAAAAAGTCGCTGTACCTCAAGGGATCAGATGCGTATTCTAGGTTATACGAAAACTGTTAGTAAAAATTCAATTTGATATTTAATTTTATGACATTCAAAAGCTTGAGGTCAAAATAATCCAAGTTTTAAAAATCAAATTGAAACTTTATGAAAACAAATAGAAATTTTGTATGTTAATATTTCAACAATGCTTTTTACTTCATAAACGTCAAAAAATTTAATTAAAAAAAACTGTTCCCAAGTGAATGCAAAAAAATCCATACTTCAAAATATAGACACCGGGAATGTAAAATAAGATCAGAAAATAATTGTACTGTCAACTGATTTAACCACCGTATTTTAACAAAGCTATGCTGATCAAAAAAATAATTCCCTACATGATCATTTAAATTTTAGCAAAAAGAAATTAACCTCACACGAAGAAAAAAGTAAGGCTTTTTGAGTGATTTTTGATGAAAATGAGACTTTTTAGGAACTTCTTTATCGATAGCAAAAAAAAAAACTTTTGAGGATGAAAAAAATGAAGCAATAATGTAAAATTATGCTAGAATGCTAGAATAAATAAGTAAAAATTTCTTTCTTTTTTTTTTTTTTTTTGCATTTTGTGAAGGAGGGTGTAAGTACATGCTCCATTTGATTATTAATCATCTTTTCGCCACCATGTTAATCTTATAGTGGCACTTTACTTGCATAATGCATAGAACACAAAATTTTCGTTGTTGGGAGATACAGAACGGCAGGTACAGAGCTTTTTTTTCCAGGAGAAAATTTATTTAAAAACTGTTTTTAATTTATACACAGTTTTACACCACCTAGGTCTGATCAGAACAATTAAATAAAAGAATAATTGTTAGTATTTTTATCATTATTTAATAGATAATGATAAATTTAAAATATTTTTAGAGCAATGTTCATTTCAAAAAATAAAATCACAAAAACCAAAATTAATTTTGGCACACATGTAAACTTTGGCAATCATGAAACTGCGTTTTTCACTCCAATAATTAAAAAAAAAACAATTATTTCAATTACATCACAAGGTGACATTTTTGTGCCTTGGCAGAAATGGTTGAAACGATTTTACATTTGTACCATAATATTTGGTTTCTCAAACAATATGAAGAAATTATATCAACTTACACAGGAATGGCTGGTTTTGGTGGAGGATATTGATCTAAGTTATTAATTCCAGCTCCACCGGTGGCAGTGGGAGCAACATTCAGAGGCTCGAGCCGTCCATCCAGTGAAAAGAAATTTCGGATTTGATCCATGCTAATTTGATTGTATGATGCCATAGCGCACCACCTAAATCAAAACTAAAGTAGAAAACTATTAAAACATAGTTTAAATGAAGTAAGTGACACAACATTGCACAAAATCAATGGACCTCATTTATTCTTAATGCACAGAATTGAACAAAAAAAAACCTTTTTTCTCTTTAGATTAGTTAGATCTTCACTAAGTATCACTTCTATCTCAGATTCTTCACTAAGAGAAATTTGGTTGATAGTAGAGCTGCTGTATACTCAACTGCTAGAAAAATTTCCAAAGAAAGTACGATTTTGAGCAATATTTTTAATCAACTTTTATTTTTCTTAGAGACCTATTTTAATACTTTTGGATAAATAAAAAGAAGTTTTTATTCTTTTCCATGCATTTTTGGGTGTGTTTTTCTAATATAACCAATATGAGTGTCTTGTAAAAGAAATATTTCTGAATTTTTGATATCTCCAACTTCAGTTCGGGGTCATTCCATGTGAAATCAACACACTGATTCAGACTTGATGTCTCAGATTTTCATGATTTTTGGTATGCAGCATTATATCATAGACATATGAAAAAATACCAAATTTCAGTTACATAGCCCAATTATTTTTGAAGTTATAAATTTTTTAAATTTTAAATTTCTTTGAAAAAACACCATACTTTAACACATTAAAATGCCTATAGGCTCGCAACCAGTGGTGATATTAACCTGGGACTGGTCTCATTTTAAAGCTGTTGAATAGGGCTTTATTATGATATGCTACAACATAGGGGTTAAATTTTTAAAAAAATTTAAATTTTAAAATTAAATTTTTAATTTTAAATTTTTCAAAAAGTGGCAATTTTAAAAATTCCAAAAAATTACCAAAAATTGTTTGTGATGTCTTAATACATATTGCAAAATTCTATGATGGGATCTCAATGGGATCAGGAGATACAGGGCTTCAGAAATACACGTTTTGTGAAAAATACCAGAATTAGTATCAACAGAGGAAATTTTGTACAGTTTATTGAATGAAACAAACAACACATATCAATAAAACAAGCAGTGGCTATTACTTTTAATTTTTTAAATAGAGGAATATCACATAGACACTTACCATTCTCAGCCTTATTTTATGAGTTAATTATTAACAAATTAATTTATGAAGACTTCAATTGTCGGAAGATACCCACACATTTGTTTAGTTCACTGTCTGGTAAACTGTATGTTCGGTCAGTCTGAGTGGTGGGGTTCACTTTGCACATTACATCTGAAAATGGGATCCACAGTGTGTCAGGTGGTGTGGGATATATAAATGAGGATGACGGACCTGAAGGATGGAGGAATGTAACTTGCACTTGACTGCTGTCTTCATCTTTATCCAGAACATAACTCAACCACCAAGTCTCATTATAGATAGATGTTATATACCCACTAATGTCTGAAAATGATGTCTGCTGAACGTCCTTCAAAACAGGAAATATGCTTGAAACATCTGCAGAAGAAAATAACTTTGCATTTACTTTGGTTCCACATCTGAGAGGTATAAAGGCATGAAATTTTTGGGTTCCTGATATAGTTAGAGCTGTATCGTACCGGTTAGCCAGTTGTTCTTCAGTTTTAATGTATTCTTCAATGGTCACAAATACAAAGTCGATGTTAGCTATGTTCTTATGTGACCATTCAAATAATTGCCTTGCATTCGTGATTTGATCCTGATACGGTCTTTGTAGGCTTGCTCTGGCGGCTAGTCTTTTTACTGTGGCCCCGAGCCCATCGCATGGACCTTTGCCATGTGCTGTAGCTGAAAAGTGCCATTCAGCCTCAGCTCCAAAATCTTGCTTGTAATTACACAAGTTAATAAAATTTTTTTTATTTTTGTATTGGGCTGCAGAGCCATCAGAGAAATAAAAGAATTTTTTGACAGGTCTTTGAAATTTGCACTTCAAGTATTCCATCAATTTTTTCTGGAACAGGTAGACAGCTGTAGTGTTGTGGTTGAGGCAGTCTGATATTATTACGAAATTTAAATGCTCAACTTCCTTCTCTTTAAAATATACCACAAAAGGGTGAATGGTTGCCTGAGTATTCGACCAATGATATGATTGTGCCTCGTCTTGTATAATAATAGAATAATTCTCAGAAAAGTCACAAATAACAGCTACTTCACATTCCAGAAGATTTTCCTTTGTGTGTCTCAAAAATGCACTTTGTTCTTTTGCTACAAAGTGATGACGAAGTAAGATAGGAAGTTTATTACAAAATACATCAATAAATTCACTAACCGGTTTTTGGATAATTTCTAAGTTACATCGATCCACAGAGATCCACTGTCTGTATGTGATAGTCTCAATTGCATTGTCTTCATATGCTTTTTCCAAAAGTTCTCTAATCCCTCTGGTACCCGGACATGACACACAAGTTGAAAAGAAGCAGTCAGTTGATGGTGGGGGGCTGCAAACCATCATTTGCAGGCAGTCCTTGTATGTTTTTATTTTTCCATCTGTCATTGAGCTCATTCTTCCATTTTCAAACATAAGCTTCACATTCTGATGAGTAGTGCACACACAGACTGAGTGTGTTCCACTCTGGCCTGCTAGCACACAATTTTTGGGTTTCAGCTCTGCAAATTTAGAAAATCCTACTTTTACAGCTGGGAATTTTTCTTTGAAAACTTCATAGGCTTCTTTTAAATTATTAAGCATCAACCTTTTTGCAACATGTTCTTTAATACCTGTGCTGTGGTCTTTCACTGATATAAAGTCCTTAATCCCCGGCATTGCTCGGCTTATTTCGTCACTTGTATAAAATCCTTTCACAATATCAACGGTATGCTTTGATAAACTTTTTCCTGGTTTCATATCAGGACCAGACAAGGCGCCCTTTTCTTTCAACAATGTCTTGGCTTGTCGAACTAAATAGTTAGGGGCTGAAAATTCCCGCATTACTTTCCTCACACTCCAGCTGTCAGGCATAAGAGTCAGCAGTTGAAGCTTCTTCTTCCTACTAGTGAAGCTGTTGTACAGTTTTTTCACATGTGTAAAGAACTCGTCTTGTGAATCATCATTCTCTTCATCGCTCGATGCATTCACTAGCAGTTTTCTCTTGACAGCCACATTGATTCGGTTGGCCTTTTCAGTAGAGTAAATTTTTGATTGCATCCTCTTTTTGTCTACAGGCGACTCTCCCATCTCTAAAAGAGAGCTGTTAAGGGAACTCAGAGCTTCAGATTCATTTGAAAATGGTATATCTATAGGTGATTCTTCAATTTCAGTATCAGACTGACTTTCTTCAGGTACCTTGCTAGTTCCAGGGGAAGTTTCCCCATCTTTTTCATTTTTCAACTTTGTCAGCTGCTTCCTACAACTATCACAGACCACGGATAACTCGGATGTTCCTGGAATCAAGTCACACATCCATGAAGTAACACGTCTCAGTCTTTTTCTTGCATGGGAGTGATTTGGCTTATTAAAAGGGTTAAAGCAATCCATTTTTACTATCTTGTTAGTGGTATCCATCATGAAAGTGATAAATAGGGAGAAATCAGCAAGGAAACGTGCAGGGGCCAAGAAATAAGTTATCTTCTTGATACAACATCACATGAAACATCAAATGAACTTCCTACAAGCAACTGTGATGCTAAACTAGCTGTAAATGAGTGATCTTGTCTGCTTGACCAATCAGCTTATACTTGTGAAAAGGGGAATCCCCCCACGGAGGGAAATCTCCCTTTTCTTACAGTTAAAGGGAATTTCCCTTACTTGTATTCCAATCAGCTTTCACCTAGTTAAAGGGGTTTCCCCCAAGGGAAATTCCCTTTTTATCTGAGTAAAAGGGGGTTTCCCTCTACATGTAGGCAAATGAGAGGTTTGCAAACATGGTAAAATGAAGTAATCACTGCGTTTTATTAATATAATAGGATCCTGCACATTGCATAGGAAAATTAGTTCAAAAACAATAAAATTTTACTAATATGGTATATTATTGACAAAACATGTGTATCTCTGAAGCCCTGTATCTCCTGATCCCATTGAGATCCCATCATAGAATTTTGCAATATGTATCAAGACATCACAAACAATTTTTGGTAATTTTTTGGAATTTTTAAAATTGCCACTTTTTGAAAAATTTAAAATTTAAAATTTAATTTTAAAATTTAAATTTTTTTAAAAATTTAACCCCTATGTTGTAGCATATCATAATAAAGCCCTATTCAACAGCTTTAAAATGAGACCAGTCCCAGGTTAATATCACCACTGGTTGCGAGCCTATAGGCATTTTAATGTGGTTAAGTATCGTGTTTTTTCAAAGAAATTTAAAATTTAAAAAATTTATAACTTAAAAAATAATTGTGCTATGTAACTGAAATTTGGTATTTTTTCATATGTCTATGATATATTGCTGCATACCAAAAATCATGAAAATCTGAGACATCAATTCTGAAACTCTTCCAAAATTGTGTTGATTTGACATGGAATGACCCTCCGGTAAAATATTTTTCTTGGTCCCTAGTACTTCCAGATAACGAGAGGTGACTATATTTCATATTAGAGAAATGAAAATAATCATTTAATGATGAATTCGGATCAATAAACTAAAATAATCTGTCAACAAGTATTTTTCCTTCAGTTAATAATATTCTTCGATTATCAAGTGTTTTGCTTTCACTGTTGAAATGATGCAAAGTTCGTGAAAAATAATTCACCAACTTATTAGAAAAGTCTAGATTTATTTCAAAATGATTCACGAATAAAGCACATTTTTTGACAAGTCAAGATAGGGACATGGGAAAATTTCAGAGCTCGTATAGGGGTTTCAGAGCAAATTTTTTGAAGAATAAATTCTTAATATGGTCACTTGGGGGGGGGGGGAGGCACAGACCCAGGGCTGAGGCATTGAACGACCTGTGGGTCTGCGCCTCACTCCAGTTAATTTAGAATATAAAATATCAAGAAATTGAATCTAACTTCAACTTGATGTACATAAAACAAATTTTTATAAACTATAAATACGTCGGGTTTGATATTTTTCTTTAATCTTCAAAATTGTCATTTGATTGCCTGGCAGGTAGTGATTATTTTCCTGCCTATTTCACTAAGTAGGAAAAGTTTGAAGTTGTGTTCAAGAGACATTTGGTGTCCTTCAAGACAACACATTGGTCCTTAAATGCAAAAATCAATTTAAAAAGAAAAAGTAATAATAATAAAGGTCATAAATGTATCAACAGCCTTGGATAACTTCAAACAACAAAATTAAATAACTTAGGATTCTACAGGCGAAGAATATGAAAACATTTTAAACTTTTATATTATTGTTAATTCACTGCTTATAGCTTGCTGACAAAATCCAATAGAATACCACTTGTTTCCCTACTGGAAATTTTAAATATGCACAAAATATTGCAACAGGTCTCAGAACTCAGAAGCAAATAAGAGACAGCAAAACATGGCAACAATAAATTCTTGACTACTAAAATTAAAGTCCCACCACTTACCGTCGACAAATTCAAGTTTAGAGTTCACACATCAATTTCTATACAGTTATTATTTCTATACAGTATTCGGCATAAATAAAAGATTAAAATTCTATTTTAACATAGTTATTAAAACAAAAACTAAACTTTCTCAGAGGAAAACAATACACAAAACAATTTTCTTTCGCTGACAACAGCGCTCACATGGAAATTTACAGACTATTGATTGATTGAAGAAGTACAGTCCACCGAGGTAGAAAAACTTGGAGTGAGGGATGGAAATATTTTGGACATTTGCAGGAGGGGATTTTGAAAAACATACCAACAAACTTAGGCAAGGATTCAAGTGAAACAGCACTGCGATCGCTTCGAATTGCAATCGCTACTGGAAGTGAATTACATTATCATCAACTTAAATTGGCATGACGTCACTACGGGTGGAGCCAATAAGAGCTCACAAGCACTCAGCGATCTCCTCTTATTCCCCAAGTTGGCTGTGACGTTTTATCTAGCTCGCTTTTCATAAACAAACGTCACGCTGACGTCACGATGTTTTTATCAAGAAACGTTCTAATGTAATTCATTTCCAGTCGCGATTGTAATTTGCGATTGCCTGTTTCACTTGAATCCCTGCCTTAGGCAGGAATTCAAGTGAAACAGGCGATCGCAAATTGCAATCGCTACTGGAAGTCAAATTACATTAGAACGTTTCTTGACAAAAAAAATCGTGACGTTTGCCTATGAAAAACGAGCTAGATAAAACGTCACAGCCTACTTGGCGAATAAGAGGAGATCGCTGACTGCTTGTGAGCTCTTATTGGCTCCACCCGTAGTGACGTCAGTGCCAAGTTAAGTTGCATTCTAGCGATTGCAACTTATCCAAATTTGGGAATTTGAACGATAAGTCAAAGGAGGAGAGGAGCCAAAAAAAAAAAGAAAAAAAGAATATATATAGGAATCATAAAAACAGAAATAAGAAAAAGAGAGAAGAAAAATGCAGAAAGAATCAAAAAATGTAAAAAAAAAAAAAAAATAAAAATAAAAATAATAGAGAAATAAGAATTAAAGAAGGAAATAGAAAAAAAAAAATAAAAGAAAAAAAAAATAAAAAGTAGAAAAAAGAAGAAATAAAAATGAAAAAAAAAAAAACAAATAAATAAGAAAAAAAACAAAAAAAACAAAGAAAAATAAAACAAAAAAAATAAAATAAAAAAAAAAAAAAAGAAAAAATAAATTAGACAAAAAAAAAAAAAAAAAAAAAAAAAAAAGTGAAAAATTAAATAAAATAAAAAAAAAAAAAAATAAAGTAAAAAAGAAAAAAGTAAAAATTAAAAAATAAATAAAAAAAACAAAAAAAATTAAAAAAATAATGATAATAAAAAAACAAAAAAAAAAAAAAAAAAAAGAAAAAAGAAAGAAAAAAGAATAAAAAAAATAAAGAAATAAGAAAAAAGAAAAAAAAAAAAAAAAAAAGATTAGACAAAAAATAAAAATAAAAAAAATAAAAAAGATAAAAAACTAAAAACAAAATTAAAAAAAAAAAAAATGAAATAAAACAAGAAAAAAAATAAAGAAAAAGTAAAATAAAAAAAAAAAAACGTAAAAAAAAGAGAGAAAAAAAAAAAAAAAAAGAACAAAAAAAACATAAAAAAAGAAAAAAAAAAAAAAAAAAGACTAAAAAAAAGATGAAAAAAAAGAAGAAAAATAAAATTAAATAATAAAAAAGAAAAAAAATAAAAAAAGAAAGAAAATAAAAGAAAAAAAAAAAAAAAAAAAAATAATAAAAAAAAAAGAAAAAAAAAAAATAAAAAAAAAGAATAAAGAAAAAATAAAAAAAAAAAAAAAAAAATAAATAAAAAATAGAAAAAAGAAAAAATAAAAGAAATAAAAAAAAAAAAAAAAAAAAAAAAAAAAAAAAGAAAAAAAAAAAAAAAAAAAAAAAAATAAAAAAAAGAAAAAAAAAAAAAAAAAAAAAAAATATAGAAATAAAAAAAAAGAAAAACATAAAAACTAAAAAAAAAAAAATAAAAAAAAAAAAAATAGTGTAAAAAAAGAAAAAAATAAAAAAATTAAAAAAAAATAAAAAAAAAGAAAAAAAAAAAAAATAATAAAAAAAAAAAAAAAAAAAGAAAAAATAAAAAACAAAAAAAAAGAAAAGAAAATATAAAAAAAAAAAAATAAAAACAAAAAAAAAAAAAAATAAAAAAAATAAAAACAAAAATGGAAACAAGAAAAAAATAAATAATAATGAAAAAAACAAAAATAAAAAAAAAAAAAAAAATAAAAATATATAAATAAAAAAAAAAGAAAAAGAAAAAAAGAAAAAAAGAAAATATAAATAAGAAAATAAAAATAAAAAAAAAAAAAGAAGAAACAGACAAAGAATAAAAATGATAAACAAAAAAAAAAGAAAAAAAGATAAAAAAAAATAAAGAAAGTAAAGATAAAAAATAAAAGAAAAAATAAAAAAAAAGAATAAAAAAAAAAAAAAAAAAAAAGAAAAAAAAAAAAATAAACAAAAAAATAAAAGAAAAAAAAATAAAAAAAATGATAAAAAGAGGAAAAATAAAGAAAAAAAGAAAGTTAAAAAAAAAAAAATAAAAACAAAAAAAAAAAAAAAAATAAGAAAAAAAAAGTAAAAAAAGAAAAAAAGGTAATTAAATAATAAAAAAAAAGAAAAAAAAAAAAAAAAATATAAAGAAAAAAAAAAATATATAAGAAAAATATAAAAAAAATAAAAAAAAATGAAAAAAAAAAAAGAAAAAAAAAATAAAAAAAAATAAAAATTTAAAAAGAAAAAAAAAAAAAAGAAAAGAAATAAAGAAAAAATGAAAAAAAAAAAAAAAAATGTAAAAAAATAAAAACAAAATAAAAAAAAATAAAATAAAAAAGAAAAAAAAAAAATAAAAATAAAAAAAAAAACAAAAAATAATATAAAGAAAAAAAAAAAAAAAAAATAATTAAAAACAAAAAAAAAAAAAGAAAAAAAAAAAAAAATTAAAGAAAAAAACAAAAAAAAAAAAATAAAATAAAATAAAGAAGATATAAAACACAAAGAAAAAACAAAAAAAAAAAAAATAAATAAAATAAAAAAAAAAAAAGAAAATGAAGAAAAAAAAAAAAAGTATAAAAAAATAAAAATGATAAATAAAATAAATAAAAATAGAAAAAAAAAAAAAAAAAAAAAAAAATAAAATAATAAAAAAAAAAAAAATAAAACAAAAAAAAAAAAAAAAATAAAAAAAAAAAAATAAATAAAAACAAAAAGATAGAAAAAAACAAAAAAAAAGAAAATAATAAAAAATAAAAAAAATAGAAAAAGAAAAAAAAGTATAAAAAAAAAAAGAAAAATAAAAAACAAAATAAATAAAATAAAAAAGAAAAAAAATAACAAAAAAAA
>JAXGGA010002925.1:0-112071 GCA_038373865.1 Uloborus plumipes
ACCAGAAACAGGATGGGTAAATGATGAAGAGGGGGAAGCAAAAAAGAGAGAGATGGAGAAAAGAAAGAAATGGAACGAAAGGAAAAATGAGAAGCTGCGAGGTCTAGAAGACCCAACGAAGGAGAAAAAATAACAACACATGAAAATACTCAAAATTGAGAGACCACCTTAGTAAAAAAGGAGCCTAAGTATGAAGAGGAAAAAGTACCAAGGCTTTTACCGTAGGGAACACGACAAAGTTTTTTATCTCTGCTTTTTTATATGTATAAAAGGTTGGGGGTGGCTAGGGAGAAGGGAAAGCAGAAAGTTTTTCCTCCAATATCGCCGTTGACTTTTGCGTCACTCTGTTAGTCCAATGGTAAGGGAGAAGGGGCACAGATAGGTATGGAGCCGGGAGGGGGCGTGGTCTGTATAAAGTATGGTATAATAATAATAACAACATATGAAAAAGAAACTAGACTATTCGATATCATCTAGAAACGTTTAGCTCTCACATTACGCTTCTGTACAATGCAGGGAACTACTTCGCGGTTGTGACTTCTGAGGAGAAGAGTGCTTCTGAGGGTATTTTTATTGCATTACCACGCTTCAAGCAACTGTGAGAGAGCACATAGAAAGTTTTTTTGCACCATAAACGTATACCCTGCAGTTTTTTTTTCTTTGGAGATTTACTCGACTGGATCTTCACTCGGTATTCATCGCATTTCTGGTGATGACATTGTTGTTCGAAGGGTAAATAAATAAAGCCAAGCTTTGAAAATATTATTTTAAATATATCTCGGAAACCTACTCGAAGATTAAATAAAACGTGAAAGATACACATACAAATATGTAAAATAAACTGATTTCTTATGAAGATCAAGAATTATGGTGCCATATTTATTAAAAACTAAATGAAACTTAAAGTAATGATGTTTCGAAAAGCATAAAAAAAAGACAGCAATAGTAGTTTTTTTATTTGAGTAAAATACCGTTTAAAAATATATAAATAGAAATTTACTTTTGTTATATATGGATTGAAAGTTGATTACTGTGCTACCTTTACCAAACAGTTATAATTCCTGAACATTTTAGATAAAATGTAATATGCATTTTACTATTGAAGAAAACGCTTACTTTTCGAAAGTATCATGTTGTGAAACTATTATAAAAATTTAATAAAAAGGTGTCAGAGCATTAATTTACGAATTGGTACTTGTAGACCAATAATAAATCACAATAACTTGTAAATTAATCAAGAAAATTGAAAAAAGTATTTCTTGTTTGATACTTCTGAGAAGACTAATGCTTTTGAGGGTATTTTTTTATTGCATTACCACGCTTCAAGCAACCGTGAGAGAGCACGTTGAAAGTTTTTTTTGCACTATAAACGTATACCCTGCAGTTTTTTTTTCCTTTAGAGATTTACTCGACTGGTTCTTCTCTCGGTATTCATCGCATTTCTGGTGACGACATTGTTGTTCGAAATGTAAATAAATAAAGCCAGGTTTTGAAAATATTGTTTTAAATATGTCTTGGAAATCTACTCGAAGACTAAGTAAAACGTGATAGATATACATACAAATACGTAAAATCAACTCATTTCTTATGAAGATTAAGAATCATGGTAGCATGTTTATCTTTACAAATATTGGCATAGATTAAAACTGAATGAAAGTTAAATTTATTTTGTCTCAAAAGGCACATCAAAACAAAAATGACATCAATAGTAGATTTTTGAGTAAAATACCATTTAAAAAACTACATAATCGATAATTATATCTGTTATATATTAATAGAAAGCTAAATAATATGATACATTCACCAAACAGTCATAATTAATGAAACTTTTAGATAAAATGCAATATGGGTTTTATTATTGAAAAAAACACTTATTTTTCAATAGCTTTCTGTAATAAAACTTTTACAAAAAATTAATAGAAATGTGTCAGAGCATTAATTGATGAATGGTATTTGTTTGACTATACAAATCGACAATAACTGAGAAAACTACTTCGCGTTATTTTTATTACATTACCACGCTTCAAACAACTGTAAGAGAGCACATAGAAAGTTTTTTTGCACCATAAACCGTATACCCTGCAGTTTTTTTTTTCCTTTGGAGTTTTACTCGACTAGTTCTTCTCTCGGTATTCATCGCATTTCTGGTGATGACATTGTTGTTCGAAGGGTAAATAAATAAAGCCAGGCTTTAAAAATATTATTTTAAATATATATCGGAAACCTACTTGAAGACTGAATAAAACGCGATAGATACACATGCAAATATGTGAAATAAACTCATTTCTTATGAAGATCAAGAATTATGGTACCATATTCATCTTTACATGTATTGTCATAGATGAAAAACGAAATGAAATTTAAGCTATTGATGTTTCGAAAAGCATCTAAAATGAAAATGACAGCAATAGCAGTTTTTTTTTGAGTAAAATACCGTTTAAAATATATATAAATAGAAATTTACTTTTGTTTATATGTATTGAAAACTAATTACTGTGCTACCTTCGAAAAACAGTCATAATTATTGAATATTTTAGATAAAATATAATATGCATTTTACTATTGAAGAAAACACTTTTTAATTTTTGAAAATATAATAAGTTATAAAACTGTTACAAAATTTTAATAAAAAGGTATCAGAGCATTAATTGATGAAGGGTATTTTGCTTGACTATAAGAAATCGGCAATAATTCTAAAATTATTCAAGAAAATTGAGAAGATACTTCGCGGTTTTGACTTCTGAGAAGGAAAGTGCTTCTGGTGGTTTTTTTACTGCATTATCACGCTTCAAGCAAGTCTGAGAAAGCACATAGAAAGTTTTTTTTTTTTTTTTTTGCACTATAAATGCATCCGACCATTTTATTCCTTTAGACTTTTACTCCACTGATTATTTCTTCTATTTATCGCATTTATGGTGAAGACATGGCTTTTCGGAGGGTGAATAAACTAATTCAGGCTCTGAAAGTATTATTTTGAATGCATTTCTAAATTTCGGGATTAAATAACACGAGATAGAAACTATTACTCCATCATATACGTCATTCCTTTATGAAGATTAGGCTCATGTTCAAGAAGAAAAGTTAAATTCTCACACAAAGTTTACTATTTATGATAGTAATCTGGGATGAAGAACTTAATGGAAGGGAAATTCAAAAAATGTTTAACAGAATATAAAAGAAAAGGCGTTAATATTAATTTTTAAAATACCGTTTAAAATGGTACAAGACCTACGGTAAATACAAAAACTCACATTTTTTGCGTTGATGGAAAGCATGTTTTACGCTAAATTTAACATGATCTAAAATGTACCTATATGTTTTTCAAAACAGCAATAAACTTACATAATAATGTGATATGTAAAATAGAAACAAACTGGAAATAGTTATAAATTAAAAAATGTGAAACGAATTGCTTTGTATTGTTTTGAGTTTAAGTAACCAAACTATGAAATACTTTGTGAAATGGAAAGTTAAAATAAATGATATAATTATGCAAACAAAATAGAATACAGCATAATGGTTGTAATTTTTATGGTATATTCTGTCGTAATGTTTTATGATATCCAAGTCTTACTTTCGATTTAAACGTCACCGTAATTTGAGGGTGCAAGAAACTATTTTGTACGACGAAAAAGTGTTGGTAATTAGCTATTGCCAAAATCTTAAAACGGAGAAATAAGTTTGTTTTTAAATATTTCCTGTATATTGCTCATAGCTTTTAAACCACTAAAAAAAGAAAAAAAAGTTTGTATTTTGATACGCATGACTTTAATACAAGCATTCAGTTTTGCCTTGCTACTGAGTAGTTTTCGACCAGTGAAGGAGTGAATAAACCGCTACTCTTTCATTTTTTTAAAAGAAAATTACGTATTGCGATAAATTTTTTGTAGATGTACGCGAAAGGCTAATATAATGTATAAATAAAAAATATATATGCACTTACATTTAATTCACGCAGTTTTCGCAATCAGCTAACTAGCTTAAATAGATCTAGCTCTAGTGACCTTATGCTCTATCTACTAACATTTTAACATGATAGCATTTGATTTATAGCATTGACTTGTTCTTAAAAAAAAAGGTAATAAATGTACATACGCTTAGGTTAAAGTAAAACACAGTGTGTTTTAAATACATTTTTATTTATTTTTTTTTTTTAAATTTAACTGTATGAAGTTAGGGCATTAATGTATACATTATACTGCTTTGTCTATTTACTCAGATAAGACCGGAAAAATTAATAATATTGCTTTTTGCTAAGTTTAAATGTTAATAATAATAAACAAGGAGTTTAGTAGATGAGATACGCTAAAACATTTATTAGTTTTAATTTACAGAAATAAGCGATGATAAAATTATCCAGACTGTTTTGGTCCGTTTTTATTAAATGCAAAATCTAATGTTTACTCAAACTTAAACAAAATTCAATGATAAAAATAAAGTTTTTCTTCGGGCATAGAAAGACTTTATTGTTATACCAACATTATAACGCATAAATGTTAAATAAAACGACACCGTACTCGGAGGACTAGCAATCGTAAAACTTATATATCTTTGCATTGACAATGCATGTTTTTATAACCTCGAAACAAACATACGTATGCAATTTATTTGTATGTTTATACTTTCAAATATTTTTTCTTCTAATATATACTTAAATTTATGGTTCTTTTATTTTGAAATGATACGAACATATGTATTTGAATTAACTTGAACTTTATTTATTAAGGGTGAAAATATAAATGATAAGGATAACTGATTTTGTTTGACGTTATTTATACGTTAATTTATACACCATCTTCAAATTTTCATTTATTTCTCTTTTATATATTTTAGTTTAGCTTTTGCCTTTTACTGAATGATTTCGCTTGAACTAGAACAGTATACCTGAAGCTAAATATAAACACTCTAAAACTAAAAACTTTTGCACAAAGTATTTTAAACATAATATAATGAGACTATTTGAATGAAATATTTTAAAATGATTTTAGGAGAGCGAATCTGAAAGTAAAACGTTGAAAATAAATTGATTTCACTTAAATATGAAATATTACGCTGATACATTATCCAGAATGCAAAGTTACTGATTTTAAGGAAATCTGAGCGATCAGAAGAATTACTAAGTTTTAAATAGGTTTTTAATGTTTAACTAGATTAGCTTTTATTTCAAAAGCCAATTTCTATTGAACCTGACAGATTTTCAGCAGCATGACTGAATGTATTCAGTGAGTTCAAACATTAGCTGATTCTTAGCAACTTACAAAACTCATTGTGGTTAGCATATTGAGTTGTCTTTAGATTTTTAGAATGACGAAACTCTCAGAATAGTATGTGCTTAGTTTTCCAACCTTTTTTTAAAAACTATTTTACCAGCAAAGTGTTTATTGAATTTTACTTTTCAGAATGATGTATTTAATTAAATGTTATCGCATTGAATTCTTTAAAAATTTGAGTATTCATTTCATTCGTGAACTTGACTTTCCTAAGTACGAGTTCGTAAAATGAATTATAGACTAACAGGACATCAAAACATTAAACATGATTTCTTTCAGTATCTGCCCTTTAAATGTTCATGATTTGATAATAGGATAGACAGACTAGTAAATGAACGTATGGTAGTTCAATTTTTCAAAAAGTCATAACATTGTTAAAAATACTAGCATTTGACACATGACAGTAAAATCGTTAAACTTTCTTGCGTTCTGGTTCATGGTTGATCTACTCTCGTTATATAAAGTTTCTACACTATTACTAAGATACTGCAAGGTTTAAAACCTTAAAAATTGCACTCATGCAATATGGACCCCACCCCTTTCATTTTCCAGTAGCACTTATTTTCAGAAAGACAGACTTTCTTCCAGTTAGCCACTCAAAGAAACGCACACCTTCACGCAAGGCATTACACCTTAAGTCCTATAATAGATCAAGAAATACTTAAGAGCTGAGAGTAGGGAAAAATAGGGACGATATGAAGACGAAAAAAAAAAAAAACTTTCCATACGTTTTCTAACGGTCATACTGCTACGACTCATACAAGAGTATGCGTGTATATATATAGACGGAGAAATGCATTTGACTCTTCTCTTTCTCTATGTGCTTTAACGTCTGAGAATTTCTTCTCTTTTTTTCGGCGAGTTTAAAGGAGCAGAAACAGAATCTATAGTACACTTCGCGAAAGAAGAAAAAGAGAAATCTTCAACAAAAGATAGGGAAGATATAAAGGGGAAATGGGGAAAAAATTGGGGAAAAAAGAAATGCAGGGATTTGAGAAGAAGATAAGGAAGAAAGGAAAATGACCCGAGAAATCGCATCACAAGCCTACCTGCTAGCCAACGCAAAAGCAGACTGCAAGCTTGAAGACTTACGTTCAGTCTAAATAACATTGTTTCTTTTATATTTTTTATCAATAAATAGAAAAAATGTATGACAATAAAATAAGTAAAGTGTTTAGTACCACTATTGATGCTTATTGTATGACTAACTGTTATGAGAAAGCGTACATTTTGTCCCTCAAAGACCAGAAAAATTTAAATTATAATTTTCTTCAATAACAAAACGACAAAATGACCGGAGAAATCGTATCACAAGCCAACCTGCTTGGCAACGCAAAAACAGACTGCAAGCTTACGTTCAGTCTAAATAACAGTGTTTCTTTTATGTTTTTTAAGTGTGCAGGAACATTTTTCACAATAAAATAAGTAAAATGCTAAGTAATAGTAATGATGCTTTTTAAATAAAAATTTGACTAACCGATATAAGAAAGCATTCATATTTTCCCTCCGAAGACCAAAAAACTTTAACAATAAATTTCTTCAATAACAAAGAAATAAAATAAACACAGAAATTGCATCACAAGCTTACCTGCGTGCCAATGCAAAAGCAACAAAACAAAGTGTTTCAAAACAATAATGATGATCATTAAGTATAAATTTCTTTACATGAGATAAGAAGACGTAGGGTTTTTTTTTTTTTTTGCCTCAAGCATCATATAAATATAAGCAGAAAATTTCTTTGATAAGAAAGCGGCATAATAAATGTACGGAAATTTTGCAAATAAATTAATTTTAAACATTCTTAATAAAATCGTTTTCATGTAGCAACTTTACAGTTTGAAGCAACTAATGAAGATTTTTTTTTATTTGATTATGTGTTTTAAAGGAAACTGATGGGGCTGTTTGGGTCACTTATGGAGCAAAATGCAATACGAAAATAAAAGGGAGTGCTGATGC
Organism: Uloborus plumipes; assembly: GCA_038373865.1. Lineage (NCBI taxonomy): Eukaryota > Metazoa > Arthropoda > Arachnida > Araneae > Uloboridae > Uloborus > Uloborus plumipes. The sequence goes on from JAXGGA010002925.1 coordinate 7,227, forward strand.
CTTTTATGGTTTATTTTATATTTTAGTTTATGGGCTATGCAAGTCGCAACAATCTTTTTCACTGTAATAGACAAAGTTTTGATGACAAGCATGTAAATCATTTTATTCAAATTTTGTTTCTTTCTAATGTGTAATTTGGAGATTTTTGTGTGCCCTGATTTATTACTTATTTATAAATGTCTGATTTACAAACATTTATTTATGATATTTAAAAGAAAGTAGTTGTCTCGGTCTGCCAGACAGTCAAATCAAAGTAGTCCGGTGTGCAACATAGACTTTCTTTTCTCCTCATTTCTTTTTTTCGCTAAAGAACTCTTCATTGCTCTAAAACTCGTAAATAAATTTTACTTGAAAAGTTTGGTTTTCAAGACATTTGATGTAATAATTATAAATTGTGTCAGTAATTTTGTTTTAAATAAAGCTTTTATGGTAAATTACCCTTTAGAATAAATCTTTTTATTTTTTACAGCTTTCGAAAAATATTCACACGTTAACACAGGTACATGTGTACAGATAAATGAGGAATATTACTAAAATCGGGTACACACACACACACAGTTGCTATTGCAGCCTCTTTTTTTTTCTCAAAAACCAGTCAAACAACAAACTTTTTAATTGAAAGAAAACATTTATATTATCGAAATTAATCGGTGTTAACATTTCAACTTTTGTTCTTTTTACAGTATTTGTTTTTCAAATCAATGTACTAAACCCAATACAATTAATTTCTCATTTATTCAATGTATTTATTGACCAAGTTCTCCTTATCTATTTTGAAAATCTTCATTTTTTGCTCGTAGTTAATATTATATTTCTCTAACAAATTACGTCCCAAAATAATCAAAAGGAAAGTGGATAAAATATAAATATTAAAAGATGAATGTAAAATTTCGTTTCTTCATCGAAAAGTGTTCAAATTCTATGCCACAGCTCTATATAGAGTTCTCATAATGCTTTTCTAGCTCTGTATTATTTTCTTGTGAAATATAATACCGAATTTCAATTATAATTATTCCAAAAAATACAATTCTATATCGCAGATAGGTGATTCGACTCACGCGAGTGACAATTTAGACATTTTTTTTCCTTACATGTTTATAAAGTCAAGTTACAAATCTGAAAATCAAAAAAAATTTGACCTTGTGAAAGTATTTGACTTCTGCCATTTGCCAAGCAAAGGTTTTTTTAATATTGGTTTTCAAACGAAGTGTACCTGTCGCGTATGAGACACACTTATGGCTTGAATTACTTTGAAAGCTTTCAATGGGGGAGTTTCCTTCAGTCAAAAGTACTACTTTTTGTTACTGAAATTGATAGAATGATATAAAAAAATAACATGGGCCCGGAAAATACTTTAATTTTCCCAACAGTTTATTTTTTATTATTTTTTTTAAATACCCTACCTTGAAAACGGGGCATGGTTTTTGTGACGTCAGTGGTGCACCTAACAGCTCTCTTTTCAATAATAACACCATTTTGCTTGCCTTGAGTTGTCCAATCGCAGGAATCGGTGACGTCACGACATTTGTCATCTCACTACAACCAATTAGATTTCGAGCTTACGTGCACCACTGACGTCATGCGCAAATGTTGTTTTTTATCGGAATAGCATCTGCGCACCGGTTAAAATAATTCATAAAAAATATATAACTGTGTCAAAAAATAGAAAAAAATGGTCAATTCCTATGTTTTGAAGCATGTTCTTTCAGAAAAAAATACTTTTGAAATTTCAGAAACTCCCCCATTGTAAATAAACACAGAATCTATTGTTCAAAAAAGTTTAAATCGGGTTGATTCGGGGAAGGATCCATATTGTGAAAGATGCCATGTCACGTATTTCATCCTAAAACATACACCAAAACAGCTTGTCTGTAAGTTAGAATAAAGGAGCATGCACATACAAAAAATGTTGTTGATTAACCGCAGGTTTAAGGGGTGTTTTTCTACGGTTTTGTCATTTTTACCCCTCTGATGATAACCCGAAATCTAATGCCTTAAGAGAAAGCGGCGAATATGTATTTGAGTTAAGAAGCTTTTCGACAAGTAATAGAGAAGGACATGATCTCACTCGAAAAATAGACCGAAACTTCGGGAAAATGTGATTACACTGCGAAAAATGCGCTGTTGTTTTTACAGTAAAATACTAGCAGCAGAGTTTCAGTTTAGAACTGTAAAATGCAGAGTTGAAAAATTCTCGTTAAATACTCCAGAGTAATTCAACTTACTCTAAAAATATTTATTTTCGATATCGGTAATGCATTGCTGAAACATTTGTAAAGCATTTTGTAGTTTTCACGCAGGTTACAGATTATAGTTATAATTCTTATCTGTTTTCCTTAAAAAGGACGCTTTTTCGAAAAATAAGACGAAAATAAACTTTATCGATATTTTTTTAAATATGCTTTATTCGAACGATAATAAATCAAATCAGATTTGGAGACAAAGTATGGGCCACCAAAATAAACATGAAAAATTTAAATACTGTTATATAGTAATAGCATGCTGCATTCTTCAGTACTTCTGATGACTAAAATATTCATCCTTTTGTTCAAAAGTGACACCGAAAAGAGTTCAAAAGCAAGGCATAATTTAGAGAGCTAACTTACTTCCTTTTAATTTAACCCATTTATGCCCAGTAGCCTAAAAACGGGAAGCTTGTTAGTCACTGCATACAAAAACCTGTGATGGGTATATTATTTTACTAAAGCTGTTTTTCACAAGTTAAATAGTCCTTCTTCTTGAGAAAACCAGTTAGAGTTTTAATTATTGACAGCTATTTTCAGACAAATCAGTGAAGCAACGATCCAGCATGGATAGCCACAGAAAGTAAGTTTTTTTGCGAACAAATTTTTTATAAAATTAAATTATCTTAAAATGATTTGCTTAAAATTGATCACAGATGCCTTCTGTAATGTTACTTTGCAAAAGTAAAGTCAAATGAGGTCGTATTTTGCTCACTCATCTGCAAAATATCTCATAAATAGGACGTTAAATAACTTAATAAATATGGCAACGGCGAACTATTTTAAGTCTAAAATGCATGTAAACCATTCCAAGTAAGAGTTTTAAGCAGATAAAATTGAAAAAAAACTGCAAAAAAAAAAAAAAAAACTTGGGCATAAATGGGTTAAGCAAAGCGACTGCTACCCGGACTATCCACGATTTGAAAATTTCCCCTAAATACTCAAGAGTAATTCTAATTGCTCTAAAAATGCCTATTTTCTGTAGTAGTAACGCATGCTAAAACACGTTTTAAAGCTTTTTTTTTTTTTCTATCTTCCCTGTAGGTTACAGATTACAATTATGATTGTTAATTTTTTTAACTAAAGACGTATTTGAGAGAAATGAGACAAAAAGTTAAGCTTTTTCAATATTTTTGGAATAATTTTTTTTATTTAAAAGGCAATAAAGCAAATCTGAACTGTCATTTCACCATAATTAGCATTTAAAATTCAAACACTAATACATTGCAATAGAGAGTTCTTTAGCACTTCTGATGACTGGAATATTCTTTATTATGTTCAATAAGGACACAAAAAAGAGAGGACACAGCATAGTTGAGCGAGCTAACTTAACATAATTTTTATCTAAGTAAAACGACTACGCCTGCCCCATATTTGTCTAAACCTCTCTCCCGCTCCAACGATTTTCGAAACTCTCAACAACCGTAACTATTCACGATTTGAAAATTATACCTAAATACTCAAGAGTAATTCTAATTACTCTAAAAATAATTATTTTCGATAGTGGTAAAGCATGCTGAAACACTTTTTAAAGCTTTTTTTAGCTTCCCTGTAGGTTACAGATTATAATTGTGATTATTAAATTTTTTAATAAAAAATAACGATTTCGCGAGAAATAAGACAAAAAGGTAAACTTTTTCGATATTTTTGGAATATTTTTTTTATTTAACAACAATAAATCAGATCTGAACTGTCATTTCTCCATAATCAGCATTTAAAATTCAAACACTAATACATTGCAATAGCGAGTTCTTTAGTACTTCTGATGAATGGAATATTCTTTATTATATTCAAAAGTGACACAGAAAAGAGTTCAAAAGCAAGGCATAAATTCAGCGAGCTAACTTAACTTCCTTTTAATTTAAGCAAAGCGACTGCGCCTGCCCCATATTTGTCTAAACCTCTCTCCCGCTCCAACGATTTTCGGAACTCCCAACTACCCTAACTATCCGCGATTTAAGAAAATTCGGATCGCGAGTCGTCATTTAACTGGAGTAAATATGGGCGTGTACCCGTATTACGCCGAAGTCGCGGGGGAATCCGCGGGGGGAGGGGAGGGGGCGAGAGGGACAGTCGGCATGTGAACTTGAAAGCGATATTCTACGGGGTCTCTGGGAGCATAGGATGCGGTTGCCATGGAAACCCTTCCCTCACCATGCCAACCATTTTTCTCCTACATCAGATGAGGTGGAAGGCAGAAAACAACGACAGCGGGGGAAGGCTGAAAGCGCGGCGCGTCTTTGTAGGGCGGAGAATTCGAATCAAGGGAGACGGAGTAGTAGATCTTGCTAATTAATACCGATGTGTCTGGACAGAAGTGTACCTAAATAAAAGCTTCTTATTCGGCCCTAAACAAAGATTGTTTTTATTCTCCTTATTTAACACTGTCAACTAATTAAAAAAATGTATTTGGGGACAAAAATCTTTTGAAAATGCTATAAACTGATGACTTGAATCAAGGCCAGCCTCAAAGCTTGATTTATTTCAAAAGTTTTCTAAAGCCCAATATCCAAGAATCTATTCTTTTTTTTCTCCACATTTCATTTATTTATTTATTTATTTTAACCATCACAAAGTGCCTACTGAAGTTGGATGCTTGAAGTTGACGATTCGGAGCTCTTTTCGATGCTCAAAAGCCATACTAATTTTATCAAACGGAAATTAACTGATGAAAAACGTTTACTTTCTGCAAAATGATGGTTAAAAGATAAAAGAAAACAGCCGAAAATCTGATCAATGTATAGCAAAAAAGAAGACGTTAGGCGTCGTTTTCTAAATTGATATTACATTTCTTCAGGCATTTGGTTGAAAGAAAGTAGGCGAGAAATGAAACTCACAAATTCAATCATACTGTAAAAGTAAAAAAAAAAAAAAAAAATAAATAAAAAAAAAACCCTTCAAAATGCTGGTTGGGAAATATATCCCTAATTTGGCATGCTATGTTTAGCCAAAGTATGATGATTCTGCCAAACGTTAATTTCAGATGTAAAATTTCCGCGAAAAGGTAAAATCAGTTGATGTTTTAACAAATCTTCAAACTTTATTTTGGCTAGGTTTAATACTATTTAGGAAAGTAGTTTGCTTTTCTTTTTCTTCTGATTTTTGCATGAAATTAATGCCATGAAGTTTCACATCAAAATATTAAAAAAAAATCAATCCAAGTAAAACTTAAAACGTCTAATAAAAATATCGTCGGCACCATGCTAAAACTACGAATGTGAAAATTGGCACTTTTCAAGATAGCTAAAACACTGAATATAATTTTTTCAACCTGACGTGTTTGGTTATTTTCAATTTTGAAATTTCTATAGATATCTTTAAGTGTAAAACTATCGTTCGGAGGTATCATTTTAATTATAATTATTTGTAAAATTCGAACTTGAAAAACGAACTTGAAAAACGCGATTTTTCACATTCGTTATTTTAGCATGGTACCGACCATATATAATAGAGCAAGTAGAAATTAATGAACTCTCCTCCAATGTTATAAATAATTTGAAAAAAACTTGTCCACGTGTTTCAGTTACATCAACCTAAGATGCTGCATTTTCACTCCGTAATATCACGAGTTTTAATTAAAAAAATACATTCATATATTTGTTTCACAAAGTTAATTATTATAGGGGAAGGTGGGGTACCTCGGACCTATTTTTGCTTTTCAATTTTTAATTTCATAACTATTTGCCAAATTTAAAAACAAATACCATAAGTTGAAACTTTATGATTTTTTACACTACATATAATTATCTTAAATTTTTTTAAACTTATTTCAATTACATTTTTTGTAATAAACATAATAATGCACATAGAACCGAGGTACACCACCGGTGGTGTACCTTGGGTTTTGGGATGGTGTACCTTGGACCAATAATTAACAGGTAAAGAAAACATGATTTTCAGTAAGAACATCACTATTTATCAATCAGTAAACCACACATACATTTAGAAATACATTTTTAATTTGTTTCAAAGATAAATAAAAATTTAGATCTCATTATGTTGTCACGTTTCCCTTTTTAAAAAATACCAAGATGCTCTATCTCCTGAAAACCATGCTAGAGAGTTTTTTTTAAGCTGCACTTATTTCCAACCAAGATTGTAATTGGATAAGTCAATTCCAAACGTTAACTTCTAGAGCTACCTTTCTGATCCACTAGATAGTATTGGGTGTGGTAACTTGAATATATATATTTTTTCAACTTCATAAATGGTAGGATCTTCTCTTGTAAGCTTCTCACATTTTGGATCTTTTTTTACAAATTTAACTGCATTGCATATTCATCATTAGCAAAAGAAATAATCTCTGCAAGAAAATATTTGATAGCTTTTTTGCCAGCAAATTTCACCAAAACAAAATCGCCAATCTAAATATTAATGTTATCTGCATCTTCTAGCTCATTAAAATCTCCCTCTGACTTATTGGATTCCTCATAAAAATCTTCTATATTCTCAAGTTCAGACTCTGAAGAATAATAAAGTTATCTCTTAGCTGGCTTGGTTGGGGGATTTACTGTCTTAGTTTGCTTTACTTGTTTAATTGCCCCTTTTAGCCTTTTCTATTTCAAGAGGCTTTTTCCGGGATGTATCGGTCAAAATACAAGACGTTCTTTTAGGTCTTCCTACTATGGGGATATTTTTTCGGTAGTGCCTTTGGATATGGCCTTATTTCTTCAGGGGAGTGACAATGCTTGGCAAAAAAGTACTAGCTTTAAGTGTTGACACACCAGTAAAATCATTTTGTGTGTTATTTTCTTCTTGCTTTTGCACTGAGCAATCATTGACATTAGATGGGAGGAAATCAAAATCTTCAAAAAATATTTTCATTCACCGTTATATAAACCGTCCAAGGACTGCAGTCCTTGGATGGAATAAACGAGTTAGCGGTGTATTGCACATATAAATGTAGTTAAGAATTCATCATTAGCTTTACCATAAATCATGATTATGCAGTTGCAAAACTGCATATTAAGTTTATAATTTAAGTTAAAATTTTTAGTTTTGGAAGGAAACATTTCAGTTGTACTTAAAAGGCATTTAAAAAAACTAAAGAACATGAAATTTTAGGAGTTGTAATTGTTATGCACTGCAGAAGTGTGTACCTTGGACCAGTCCAAGGTACACCACTTGTATTGGGTTCGAGGTACACCACTTGGTTATAAAAAACAAAGTAGCTGAGCATTGTGTTACAGTTAGGATTAACTTTGTTTCAAGCACACGGTGTTATAGCTAGAACATGACTGTATAATGCATGACCCTCATTTCATAATAAACAATATATGTTTTAGAATAAAAATACCCAAAAGTAACCGGAAAAACTTACTTTTGAATGGTGGATTTTTTTTTATAATAATATTTCAATCAGATGAACTTTCAACAAAACAGAAAGGTATGCAGTGAGACCTCTAGAGGCACATATTTCAACTACACATGTTGCTATTCAAATATTTTAATAAGCAGAGCTGTAATAAGCTTAGGTCCGAGGTACACATATGTCCGAGGTACACCACTTACCCCTACTATATTAAATATAATTATTATTTTTAAATTAAATTATTCATAATTATATGTTGATTTTGTATTTTTCTTCTATTTAAGAATTAATTAATGAATTTATTTTATTTTTTTTTTTTTTTTGATTTATTTGTTTGCTTAAAACTTTATTGATTTATTTTTTGATATAGCTATAAACATTCCGAAGTATTTTGATAATTTAGATGACCACGAAGCTAGAAGATAAAATGTAATTTTAACTCTGTTGGATATTTCTTGTGCTGATACACTGTTCAAATTAGTTATTTTAAGGTGTTTCTGAAAATTAATGATGGTTTTCTTTGTGTCTTCTGTCACTTCAACCTTGTGAGCTTCATTCCGATTTGACTTCTGATTTATTAATTAAACGACACTTTAAAAAATTACGATTATACTAATAAAGATACTGTAAAGTACTTTGAATTATTTTAAAACATTAGTGCACAACTGCACTCAAGCGCACATGTATACCATATTTTCCTAATCCCAATATTATTTTATATCTTAACACATGCAAAGAAGAAATCATTCGCAGTTTTGAAACCTTATTCATATACTTCATTCAAGATAAAATAAAACCGTCGAATATATTTTGTTAAAAGTAAATCTAAAACATACAGTTAAATTGCAAAAAAAAAGAAGAAAAGAAAGAAAAAGATGAAGAATAATTAAATGGTATATTATCACTGCAAAAGTTACGTTTAAAAATAGGTTCATTGTGAAAAAAAAAATTAAAGACAAAAAAGCTTATTTTAGTAATTTTGAAAACTTGTAACTTTGTAACATTTTTTCATTTGTTCTTTTCAAACGAGTCACGTATCATTTTTTACCCTTTTTAAACTAAATTATTTAAAAAGAAAAATTGTTATGCATTTTTATTATTTAAAGCTAAGTTGCAACTTAAATAGTTAAAACATCAGTAATTTTCAAATTGATGAGCTTAACATTTGTTTAAATAAACATAATGAAATTCATTTTTAAATTATATTATTTTCTTTTGATGTTATTCTACCGATAAAAATCCGCACTAAAACATTTGCTGTGTTTTTAACATTTTCTTTCCTCGCTTATTCATATTTTTATCGCAATTCCTCGCCGATTCGTGTAGAAATACCACTCCACTTTCCTTACCTCTCCCAACGCATTGACTCTTCCCTTTAATTTCCCCGTCATTAACGGAGACATCTGGCGATGTTTTTTGCAATTATTATGAAGTGACGATGCCGAGGGGAAATGTCCTATATACTGCGCTTAAAATGAAGTGTGCTCGGGATATATATGTGTCACAATCTATTGAGAAAACTTTTATCTTCATAAAAGGAATGAAAGGGTCTCGGCGGAACAGTTTATGGAGCAAGAAATATTTTGATTGGGTCTCTAATATTATTTATTTATGTAATTTAGAATTTAGTTTTACAGCGTTTATTAAAATGCGTGAAAGAAGCGATGTTAAATGGTAAACTGTTTGATAAGAAAGAATGTCAGTTGCATTTCATTGGAAAATAAATAAATGAATTTAGATGAAGAATACTTTTAAAGAAACATCACATTTATTTATTTATTTATTGTGGATGAATTGAATATTTCATTGTAATAAAAAGCAAAAAAAAAATGTGGTTCGAAAAAAATTGCAAGTCAGTTCCTTGGTTAATAATGACAAAAGTCAAGAAGATAATCAAGCTAAAACAGCTATAATTCTTACCTATTATCGAAAGGATTTTTGATATTCATTCAATAATAGAAGCTTCAAAGTAATTAACATTCATGCGGTAACGACAAAAATACTACAGCTATTTTAAAGGTATTACCAAAAATTCAAGGTGTAATATTTTTATCTGGAGTAATAGATTTTTTTTTTTTTTTTTTTGGCTATTAAATGTAGAAAATGTTCTTGGAAACATTTTCAATATCATAAAATACATTTATTAATTTGTAAGAATTAAGAAGATTTTTAATAAAGCTAAAACAGCTATAATGCATCGTTAGCTATAAATTGATAAAGGGACAACAAAAACTGTACACTAACCATAAGAAACCTTGAAACAAAACACAAGTTTAAAGTTACTTACCGAAAACTCCACTAGGGGGCTATTAACATGAAATAAATAAAAGTTTTAAGAAAACAACACTGCATTGTTTTTATCATACATTATAACGTCTATACATCATAACGTCTCGCTCAAATGTTACTTTTATTAAACAAAACACATATTTTAAATCAAGTTCTCCGACTGTTTTTTTCCGCTCACCAAAATTTTCGCCTATCTTATGGAGACAAAACTGAGAATATTTCTATACATATTCTACTCACGTATAAGCTAAAGTTAGCTTTCCATCCTAAGCAAAAAGTTTCATGGTAAGTTTTGACGAAGTTCTTTTTAAAAATATTTTATGTCTTTACGAAATGTATTTTTTTTTTCTTCAAGAAGTTTTTTATGTAAATGTAGAGCGATCTCTACCGTGTCATATTATGTCTTTTGTCTCAAGGTACTTTGATAGTATTTTTAAAACGACATTATGATAAAGTAAAACTAACTCTTCTGAGATCTAATGAGTCAAACCAATAGAAAATAATAAGAGTTAAGTGCCGAAGTTTTATTTTTATTTTTTTATTTTTCCGAGTGTTTTCCAATCGAAGTTAAATAAACAATGGTTTGTTTTTCTTTAGGAGATTGTAGATTGCACATTAAACTTAGGACTTTTTTTGCAATTTGATCACAATCTAGGAGCGGAAGCTTGTAAATTAACCCCGTGATAGCTTTAAAATAGAAAATGCATCATAGGTGAGTCATTATTTAATCTTTACAAACAAAAGCACTTTATCCATACTACTAAATCACTTTCAATAATGCAAATAGTAGTATAGAAGAAATTTTCGCTGAAAATCAAGTGTGTAACAATCATACAGCTAAAAAGATTGCGTAAGCTCATTTTTACGAAGCTTTTAGTATTCTTAACTAAATTCTAGAAATACCGTGTTTACAGTTTAGTTTTAGTTCTTTATTAAAAGCTTCTTCTTCTTCTTCTTCTACTTATCTCCTAACTGGTCTGACGTAGTCAGACCAGCTCAAGTAAACCGTTGACCCTGAGGAAGTCCACAACCAGCAGAGGAGACGAGTAAACATCCTCTCTGGAAAATCCGAGACAGTCCAAAATGTGTTTGGGGGAGGCTCGGTGTTGGTGGCATTTGGTACTTATTTTTCCTCTATAACAAGAAAATGTTAGCATAAAGCAATATATTCAAGTTGATATTGACGGAATAATATAATTTATTTGAGAAGAAAAGAAATTATAACCTCAATTTTATTAACCTCAATTTTATGCCTGTCAACAACAAGGTTGAACTTTCTAGTCTTTGCAGCGAGTACACATAACGTTCCAACGCTTCAAACTGGTTTTAAGAAAGTTGATTACTATTTTTAAGCCATTTATGAAACGCAGCGGGTTAGCTGGGTAAATTTTGAATGTATCAGATGAATATATTTACATTAAGAAACTATTACGAATTGTTAGTTTTAATTTTAACCTACAGACAGTTTAATTCGAGAAGAATAATAAAATGATTGAAAAGAGACACATTATCCAAAAAATGTCTTAAGAAATAAAATAAAATAACCAAATAAGGTTTCTGAAAAATAGTGCATTTCTGTCCACAAACCATAACCAAATGGGCTACAATAAGGTAAAACGAGCATATACATTTCGTAAGAAGTAACATTTAAAATATCGGACGTTACATATAACTTACTACATTGATCTTTTTCATCAAAACAAAAACCACTGCCAAATGAAATTTAAGATCTCTGAATCTTGCAAAACAGTATCATTTTTAGACTTTCCAAAATTATTTGCGCAACTTTGGCGACTCCATCATTGAGTCTATCACTTGTAAAGTTATTGACGGATTTACCGCCACTGTCTGTTGAACTGTTGTTTTTACAGTATAATACTGCCAGCCGAGGTTTCAATTTACAACTGTAAAATGCACAGTAATAAACTGTAAAACTTGAAATTTTACAGTTTCTTACGATAAAGTTAGAAATTTTACAGTTTATTGCCGTAAAATTTAGCTGTACTATACTGTAAGAACAACAGTATAATACTGGCAGCTGTGGTAAACTAAAATTAGTAATTTTGCAGTTTATCACTATAAACTTAGTAATTTTACGGTTTAATACGGTAAAAGTAGAAATTTTACAGTTTATTACTGTAAAATAGGCAATTTTGACAGTTATTACTATAAAATTAGTTGTATTATACTGCAAAAACAACATTCATTTTTGACAGTGTATGTCTAAGAAAGATAGGTAACTAAATGAATTTCTGCAGAAATAAGATATAGCAAACAAACAACGGTTTATGTATTCTGTTTTTTTAAAGTAAAATATCTAATGAGGTTGTGAAGACATGCAATTTAAAAAACTTGATGAGTTTTCTTCGACGACTACCAATGCGCAATTCATTGAGGACACTGAATTAGCTTCATTCACGACGAAAGTCAATATTTATCAAATATTCCGGGCTTCGTTAAGAGACTGGATCCAGTCAAAGAGACCTAGTGGACAGGGTGTTCCCCATTATGTCAATATACAACCCCCTAGCGACCATTGCCCACGGCAGCGTTGCCTCCAAAGAGGGGGGGGGGGAGTTACAGCACGCAGTCCGCCTTTGAAGACTGGCCTCTACTAAAACCGCATTGAAAAATCAATGCAGCAGTTCAACTCCATTCTCCACGATTCTTTCTTCTTTAGAAATTTTTTACAATTTTTTTTTGCTCCATTTTACATTTATTTACTTATTTAAAGAGTTTTTTCGTCTTCTTCTTTCCTCCCTCTATCTTTCACCTTTTTTTCTCTCTCTCTCTTCTCCTCCTTCATCTCCTCCCTCTCCTGTCCCTCCTTTTGTTTTGATTTTTACTTTTATTTATGTGTGTCTTTTTTTTCTCCTTTATTTTTTAGACTCTATCAAGGACTGGCGTGCGTCCGTTCTCCGGACCAATCAATGGCTAGCTGACACGGACTGTTATTTCTTTGCCCACATAGATTTGGCGTTCTTTTTTAGATAAAGATGGAACTTGAAGGGGAAAAATTGTAAAGAATAAGACTTCTCCGGGGGGATATTTTTATATTGTTTTTCTTTCTACAGGATGCTCCAGGAAAAGTACGAATGAATCAGTTGTGTGAAGTGTTGCTTATTGAATTAGCTCTCGGGGATATTAATTTAATTAGAGAAGAACTTCAGGTTTTACGGATTAATTAAATATTGTTAATCCAAGATTTAGTGTATAAACATGGTCACATAAGTTTGATTTCTGGGTGAATTAATGCATTTTTTTTTTTTTTTGAAGGAAACGATTATTTTAAACAACAATATTTTTCTAGTTCTATTTAAAGCTGTTTAGTTCTTATTTCTGCAATTAGTACTTGTGTAGTAATATTATTGTGCTGAAAAGCAGGATTTTGTACTGATAATATAAATTGCGTTATATGGAAATAAGAAGACTGGGGTACTAAACTGGGAAAAAAATCCAACAAGTAAAGCTCATGAGTGCAACAAACTGTTTCGTTTAAAAGTTCATTTAAAAGATAAATGTGTACCTCATTTTGCAGTTCGTCCCGAAATCAAAATCAAATTTCCCACTACACTGTGTACAAAAGTTCTTTGTACAAAAGTCTTCGGTTTGGACATGTTCACGTTTGGGTTACTTTTCATGGAAATATGTTTATAAGCAAACTATTAAACTAAATTTTACCTCCTTTAATTTCGAAGCCACAACCTGAGCTTAAATATCCACTTTGATTCATTTTCAAAATAAAGCCATGATCAATCAAAAAGAAAAAAAAAGTTTAATAAATATTACTCAGGGTCACTTTTGTTTGAGAAATTTTTTGACATCTTTTTATGCAATTAACGCGTAAACAAAAAAAAAAAATTACAAATCTGAAGCATAAATTTGCCTAACAGTAGAAAATTCAACGTTATAAATGCACTGATTGGCATAAGATTGCAATCTGTTGCTAATTTATAAATTTAAAACTCAGTTTTTTCTATTGTCACATTATTGTAGTAAGGTATTTATTTATTTCTCATGAAGTAATGATTTAAAAATTAAGTTAATTTGATAGAACATTTAACTAAAGTTTTTTTATGAATAAGGCTTTCAAGGAAATGCTTAAAAAATTCATTAAGAATACCTTTAATAAGATTCAAATAACTAAAAAAAGTGAAGAGGAAAGTTTGTTTTAGAAGCATACGGTAAAAGATGCTATCAGTTAAATTTTAAAATCCAATTTCCATTTATTAAAGTTGAATAGGTGAACGGGAGCTATGTGAAAAAGAATAGTGAGGTTTTTTTTTTTTCATCAAATGATGTACTTTGTATTCATAATTCTACTTCTTTTGAAATTCTGCAGAAGTAAAGTAACCCTAAGTTAAGCAAAATTATTTCTTCCTCCAACAGAACTTTATTAGCGTTAAGAGAGATTAAACATTTACATCGTTTCAAACTGGTCAATTTTTAAAGTTAAATATTTAACATTATATGTTTAAAGAAATAACAGTTTGGAATATTTACCTCATTTAGTAAGGTACATAACAAATCTAATAATTTAAGTATTTAACTGGATTTTTTATAGCTGTAATTATTTCAGTAATATTATTTTACTTCTGTTTTCAAAAAAGTAATTAGTATTTTTTTTTTCTAATATAAAAGTTTGCTGCGAAATAGGACTGATATCACTGTTCCTGATTAGTACCTTAAAGTAAATTTCAATATTAATAAACCTTATAATGAAATAATTAATTTTTATCATAGGAAATTATACTTTTCTTAAAAATAAATAGTCTATAATGTAAGAAACATTGATCATAAAACAACGAACCAAAGGCATATAGTTACCTGAATTTCAACAAAAGCATTTGTGCTTGGAAAACATTGATATCGATGATCAAACCTTTTTACAGATCAGATACGTTAGACAATTAGATAAGTTACTAAAATTAATTAATATTTACTTTGCAATTAAGTTAATAATACATATATTTGAAGGAGAAAAAATTATGACTTTATTATATCATTACGCCTTTTTTCCTTTTTGATATTTAGAGCAAATATCAACAAATATTAAACTTCATGAAGGAACTTTTAATAAGATACTCATTTGATTGAATATCAAGAACAAAAGTGCGAATCATGTTTTTCATTGCTTTTCAAATCTTTAAAAAAATATCTAACTATAGTAAAAAATCAAGGTAAAATAGCTTTTCTATACCTATGATACTTTATAAGATTCATAGATAAAATATTAACTATGGTGTCTCAATCCATTTAATCAAATTATACAACTTTGCGCATGTATTGGCACCTTTTACCCGTATTTTGTAACTTTGGCTTTTAATTTTACATATTCAAGCATAAAAAGCCATTATAAATCTCAACATCAACTTCTTATAGAAAAAAATTTACTTGATAAATAACCATTTGTACGTTCTCTGGATGTGACCGTACGGTTACGCCCACAACATGTCTAAATCATTATTTTTAAATGCAAAAAAACTTGTTAAAAAGTTGATACTCAATATTAAATACACAATGATTCCTTTTATTCGAATATGTACAAATTAAATGCCAAAGTTTAAAATTCCGGGAAAAAAGTAAAAATGTTTTACTGTTATGATATCGATCGAACAATATTCTAAATATCTAAGACACATATTAATTGCGCGTTCAAGATAAACATGCATTAAAACGTACAAAGAAGGCTAAATCATTCATTTGTCAATGCGTTATTCATTTTAAATACACTTAAAACATTCAAATATTCTGGGGTATACTGTAAAAAATGAATGTTGTTTTTACAGTATAATACAGCTAGTTTTACAGTGATAAACTGTAAAATTTCTACTTTTACACTACTAAACTGTAAAATTGCTAATTTTGCAGTATAGAATTGCAAAATTTGCAATTTTGCAGTTTGCAAGCTTGCATTTTGCAGTTTTAAGCAGGAATATTTGCTGTCAGTATGATACTGCTGTTTTTCCAGTATAATACAGCTAAATTTTACAGCAATAAACCGTAAAATTTCAAACATTACAGTAAGAAACTGCAAAATTGCTAGTTTTGCAGTTTATTACTGTGCATTTTACAGTTTTAAACTGGAACCTCGGCTGCCAGCATTATACTGTAAAAACAAGTTCATATTTTGCAGTGTATATGCGAAAAGCACCGGCACAAACATACATACGCATTTCAAAAATGCGCTGTCTAAATATTTCAACGCTCGGAAAATACAGGAAGAATCTAAGAAAAAAACTATGCGCTGCCATCTTTCTGATATTTCAATTCTTCCCTAAATCTTTCAGCATTGAAGACAAAAATCACGCCAAAAACATTCACCACTTATTCCGATTAAAAAAGAAAAGCCGTCAAATCTTTTTAACTTTTTCACCCTTCGAAGCAGCCTTATGCTGTCGAAATTAGGTATTTGCTGTTATCGTTTGGAACGATCATTAGATTTTACTTCAGCAATGGCATCGATTTTTCAAAAGCAATTTTTAACTGTCACTTTCGCCTTATCCCGAACGGATCAATTTCGGACAACAATGTGAAAAATTACTTTTTAATCGATATCCAATAATCAGATTTATTTCGCTCTGGACTTTCCTGAGGGGTCTCAAAGCAAAACAAGATTTAAAAAGAAAAACGTAAATGGTATAGACCCGTTTTTTATCCTTTATTTATCATATTTTTTTGGAACAGTTTAACTTAAAGATTTAAATATATTTTTCTCAAGGTGATTAGATTTGCTTGATATTTTGTCAATTCTCATTTGAAAAATCTTACACCAGCGTACAACTATTTGTCTTAGTCTTAAAAACTTTAATTCTGATTTTTTTTTAATTCTGGTTTAAAATTATGAAACATCTAAGTTTTTAGAGAAATTTGAAATGTTTTTTTTTTCCCAAATGAACTTAAAACAGAAGAGGATGTTATAGAATGTTTAATCTAATCGTGGCTGAAATTTTCAAATAAATGTTTTGCAAAAATTAACCTATTATGTTACAAAAGCAGAAACTTTGGCAAATTGTTCACTGAATAGTTTGATGAAGCATATTTTTTTAGTTTTGGAACAAATGGTAAAATAGCCAAGAAATTTGATTTTTTAATCAAAATGATTGTATAAAAGGTGAATCCAAATTTTGTGAGAAAGATCTTCTTTTCTTTTTAATAGCCAACCATAAATTTCATTTAATACCCAATTTCTTTTGAAATCCTTAGTTTAAGGAATGTAAATAGTAATTTAACAGAACATTTAAGAAAAATTGTGCAGGTTCATTTCAGAAGAGATATCTCTTCGTTGATACTGCATCTTTCTTATACCATCTAATGCAGGTACACAAAACTACATTGTTAAAATGTTAAACTTTTGAATTGTATTAACAAATAAATAGATTGGGGTTATTTAACATATGATTTTTTATGTAGTAATAAATAGAACACAAACTTGAAATTTCAAATTGTGGTTTTAGATTAGTTATATGATATAAATCTTTGTGATACAACAATAGTCAAAATGTTCTACTTATTTTTTATTTAACTTTTGAAATGAAGTTGAGGAAAGTAATGTGAGCAAAAGCAAAGCTCTCAAAAAGTTAAATTGCAGGCAAGTAAGTGAAGAATTAAGAAAATTAAATGAAAACATCGACAAAAATATTAAATTTGAAACTTTTTTAAATATTTTATTTTTTAAACTGAATATTTTGAGATGCAAGCGAATAACACTAACTCTATAAATCGAATGTTACAAGTGGCCAGCATATTTTCTCACATAATATGCACTTATGATTTCGAAAATCCGAAATTCTTAAACACTGTTATAAATAAGGATCTAAACAAGTACTAAACAACATATAGAGTTATTCAAAAGTTCATTTTCAACTTTTAAAAAAGTTAGATCTGCCATTAATGAAATAACAGTGCACACAGAATCAAAATAACGTAACATTCTAACATAATGTAAATTCTTCAAGAAGTTATCCGTAATGGAATGGATTTTTTCAAAACCAAACTACTGTAACAAAACGAAATAAAACCCAAAACCTCAACACTCCGAACATCCAAGTTGAACAAAGTTGGAGTAAACCAATAACCATCCGAGTACTTCCAAGAAAATTTTGCTTAAAACTGAGATTTTTTTTCCACATTTGCGCCCTGGAATCATAATTATAATATCTACCATGCGGTATTCACCGCTGGCAGAGCCAAAAACAAAACAGTCATTCTTAGTCCCAAGGCATTTCCCAAGTAGTGGTGGTTGCGAAGCAGTACCCTAGTGTTACGAGTGACTATTAGGAGGTTATCATATTCTTCGTAATTCTGGAAAAGAATTTTTATCGTAACGGCAGTTGTTTTATGGCCCATTACATGTGGTTTTCATAACGGTCTGTGCAACCGCAGTTGCCCTTGATGACAATTCGAAATGAACGCCCTCATCAAAGTTAGTTAAAGTAATTTTTGTCGGACATCGTAATGTGACAACATTATGCTACAGTTTTAGCCCTTGATGACACATTATGGAGAGAGAGAAAAAAAGAGAGTTGTTTTTAATAATGAAGCGGGAGATACAAATTGCAGGTCTGTAAATGAGTACTGCTCTTTTTATGGCATAAATGAAAAAAAAAATGCATGTTATTTCGTACTGTGGGATTTATTTTTGAAAGTTAAATTTGGCAGTGGAACAAATAAGTAAA
Organism: Uloborus plumipes; assembly: GCA_038373865.1. Lineage (NCBI taxonomy): Eukaryota > Metazoa > Arthropoda > Arachnida > Araneae > Uloboridae > Uloborus > Uloborus plumipes. Next base: position 25,748 of record JAXGGA010002925.1, read on the forward strand.
TGTTTTGCACATAGGTTTGAAAACAATAGCAGCAAGTATAGGAAAATTATTTATATCAAAGGTTTCATCACGTATGGCATGATATAAACAGTTGATGATTAAGAGTTATTTTTTTTTATTTTACCCTCATCAACAATATTATTTTAATTATTATAACATCTTGGTGGTTTGTGAAAAGATTTTGTACATTTTACAATACAAAAGTCATTTATTCTGAAAACTTAACGGAGACTTTTTATAATATCTTTGCCATGTTTAGTGAATTCAAGCATGCACAAAGCTAAAACTATTCATATAAACTTTCTCATTACATATATCATGGTATGAACTATAGGTAATTAGCACAACTGTTGCTATTTTGTCTTAGTAATGATATTATTTTCGTTAGAATTATTACTTTGATGTTTGTGAAGTGATTTTATGTTTCACAAGTAGAAAAATCCGTATTATGAATAACGTAATCATAATCATATCTTTAAAACTCTTTTTTTTAGCAAATTCCTACCTGACTTAGTTATTAAGATACCACGTTTAAATTTGAAAAAAGAAAAAATATTTTCATCCCGTTTCCAAATAAATAACAGAATAATTTTAGTACAACTTGAGCTTTTCTAAAAAAAAATGAAAAATACAGAGAACTGTTTTATCCACACATTAAGAAAATTAAAAGACCGAGAATAGGATGCGATTATAAATATTAACTACGTAAAGTATTTCTAGATAATTTATTTAAAAGTAAGTAGTAACTACTGAAATTTAAATTGCTCACAAGTTTAGTATTTTTCTCTTTGTTTGAAAAAACTAAACAAAACAGGAATAAAGACTTACAAATAACGAAAATGCATTGTGTCTTATTGACCTGTCTTACACCCATGCATGAAATTACATTTTATGACGTAAACCTGTACTCTTACATTTTGCTTTCGCAAAATAGTGAACATTAAAATCACTTCTTACACAACGACAAACTCTTCATTTCTTAATTCAAAAGTTAAGCATTTTAATAACGTTTATACTATAGAAACATGCAAGGACGTATTTAAGGGGGGGGTCCAGGGGGTCCGGACCCCCCCCAAACCGGATGTCTTTTATCACAGTTTTCATCACTTACCTCAAACAACCATAACCAAGACAGAAGGTGCTTTTTTCCTTTAAGTATTTCCATTAATTGAAAAGTTTTTAACTTCCAAGTCAATTCAGAACACGAGAACCTCCAAATGATTGTGCAAATTTTCTGCAGTATTTTCAAATTAATGAAGACATTTCACAGAAATCTGTAAAATTTCTGCAGATTTCGTGTAGAAATTTGTTAAATAATCAAATTTTCCTGCGAAAATGCCGAGTTTGAGTCAAATCAGCGTCATTTACGGGAAAATTAGATCTACTAAGTAAAACCTGTGCAGAAAATTTACAAATTTTTTTTAAAAATTTGACGGTTTCATATTACTAAAAAACCATGTACGTAGATTATATCTATTTATGTAAGTAAGTCAGTATAACTGTTCCCGAACGCCAGTGAAATGATCATCGAACGAGATATCGATAAATTCGTAATTTTTTAGGCCTTGTGCTCGACTAATTTACATAATTTTACGATTTTAATTAGCGGGCATAATCAATTATATCTATATATTATTATATAAGCCGTCTTTTTTCTCCCACCGTTTTTTTCGAAATTTCGGATTCTGCTTCGCAAGTGGTGAATAATTTCTCCAATTAAACTGTGTTTGTTCAAGCTTTTAAATGAAAAAATTAGAAAATGGGGAAGTTTGGAGATTCTATTTCGTATCGTCGAAAGAATTTTATAAACTTAAATAAAGAAAATTAATTCAATGTTTGAAAGTAAAACCTTGCAAATATTATCGTCCAGAGCATAGTTGAATTTTGTATGAAGTGTTATTAAAATCGAACAAGGGTTTAGATTTACATTATAATAGAATTCATACAGCTGTGCATTCGATTCTATAGATAGTAGTTAGTTGGGGAGGCGGGAGGGGGGGGTGGCAACAAAATGAACATAAATATATACATTTTTTAAAAAATATATTACTAAGTTTAATATTTTGTTGAAGTATTAGCAACATTTTTCCTTATTCCTGAAAAAGTATTTGTCTTCTGATTTTCTTTTATTGTGAAATTTTTCTTCGAAGGAATTATATACCACTCTTTTTCGAAGCATAAACATAAATGTTTCAGCGAATGAAATGAGATATGATGAATCTTTTTTTTCTTCACATTTAGAATTTTCGTATGGATGACTGTTATTAATTGCCAAAAATAAATTTACTACCGCATTCTTTAAAATTAATTATACTTAATTTCATTATCAATTTTAATTAATTATATTTTGTTTCACATTATATATTAATAATTATTATAGTTTTAATTTAATTAGTGCTAATGTAACAAACAATTAATACTTCTGATTTATCTTTTGTGACCTTGGACCCCCCCCTAAACAAAGTTCTGGATACGTGCTTGGAAACATGCTTCAGTACCATCTGCAATCTCTTATAAGTTAGAAAAGGAGAATAATTGAAATTTCTTTAAGAAATTATATGTGTATTTAAACTGCGATATGTATAGGTTTTAAAATTTCTTTACAAATTATATTGCACTCATGGTTTGCATACTTCATCTGCGGTTGTAACAACATATATAACTCGTTTTAATAAATTTATATTCTTAATATAGTATATATAAAAACAATACTATATTAAGGAAATTCAAGACATTTTATTAACCTTTTTGGCAACACGGTGTGCTTGGTGTGGTTGTCTGCGTTTCTAGATGGCTGATTTTAAAGATGAAGCTTTTTATGGTTTGCTTCAGACCTGCTACATGAAGATTGAAAATGCCATAAATTCGAAATGCAATATGAGTCAACAGTTTCGGGATGAAGCCAGGAATGCTGTGAATGAACTAAAGCTTTTAATTCCTATGAATTTCGAGCGTGTGAAGTCTCATACTTATCGGGAAGCTTGTAAAGACACCTTAAGTGAGTTTTTATCTGTGAAGAAACCGTCTTTTGCCAGTGTCGCTGCCCCATCTGTGGATAGTGTCCCCGTAGTTTCATCAAAATCCGCTGACTTAACTGGTAATAAACAAGCTGATGTACCCTTTGATGGCAAAAAGTTGAAAACCAAGATAGTCATAAATGGTGCTAACAAGTCTGCTGGCTTAAAAATTATCCCCAAGTTACCGAAAAGGAAATCTTTATTTTTATCTCGGTTAAGTCCGGATTCAACAGCTAAGCAAGTGCTCGATTTTTTAACACCTCTGAAACTGGATTACGTATAATGCAAAAAATTAGCGACCAGGTATGACACTTACTCTTCTTTTCACATTGAGGTATGTGAAAACGATTTTTCTAACTTAATGAATCCAACAGTGTGGCCTGAAGGATCCCTTGTTACTGAATTCTTTGGTCGTTTACGAAGCGATCGTGTTATACAGGACGAGATTGCTAGTTGTGGGATTCTGACTCCTAATAACGATATTGAGAAATGACTTCATATTTACTACCAAAACGTCCGCGGCCTGAGAACAAAAATACCTGATTTCTATAGCTCGGTTTCATCAGACAATTTTGATATAATTTGCCTCACTGAGACTTGGCTTTGCAATGATATTGACACAGATGATTTATTTGATAATAGATATACTGTTTTTAGGAGGGATCGTGATTTTGTTGCCAATGACTGTAGGCGTGGAGGTGGTGTAGTTATTGCTGTCAAGAACTGTTTTTCTGCTGTTCGTATTGATATGCCGGACTTGGACCTTGAGTCTTTGTGGATTTCAGTTAATCTAAGGTTTTCCCGTAAATTGTTGTTGTGTGTTATTTACTGTCCACCTGGTTTCAACAGTGATAAATATCTCAAATTTTTTGACTGTTTTGATCGTTTTATTTCTTACGATAACATTTTTATCTGTGGTGATTTTAACCTGCCTAATATCGGTGATGTTGACAATGTTCATATCATGGATTCTTGTGGAAGAAATTTATTTAATTTTATGAATCTGTATGACCTTAAACAATTCAATAATGTTCTCAATTATAATAACAAATACTTAGACTTAATTTTATCTAATATTCAGTATTGTGATATTTCTGTTGATCGTTGTGATATTCCAATTGTCTCAGAAGATCTGCATCATCCGGCTCTTGTAATTGATGTTAAATTTATGCTTGAGCGTTATAGAAAATGTTGTGCTAAAAATACTAGTTATGACTTTAAGAGAGCTGATTTTTTACAAATGTTTTGTATGTTTTCTGAAATTGACTGGAACTTTTTAAATACTTTTAATGATGTTAATTTGGCAGTCTCTGGGTTTTATAATATTTTATTCAATGTTTTTAGTGAAACCATTCCCATGAAAATTAATAACAGGAAATTTCCTTTCTGGTACTCTACTGAAACCAAGAGGTTGATAAAGCATAAGAAAAAGTTCGCAATTTGGCTTTAAGAAGCGACGATCCCAATGTGCTTAGTGAATTCAGAACTCTCAGATCTATTCTTAAGAGCAGCATTAAGGATGATTACAGTAAATATTTGCGTATAACAGAAAATAATCTTATTTCTGATCCTAAGAAGTTTTGGTCCTATTTTCATAAAAACTACTCCCCGCCTAACAAAATGTTTTACAACAATATGTGCTTTGATAATGATCGAGATATTGCTGGGGCATTCGCTAACTATTTTAGTTCTGTTTATCAAACTAGTTCTAGTTATGACAGGAATTTGAGTATTTATGACAATAATGTCTGTGACCTAATTAAGATTGATAAAATTACTTATGATGATGTGATATTTGCCATTGGTGCTTTAAAGTCCTCTTCAACCGTTGGGGTTGATAATGTGCCTTCTTTTATTGTTAAAGGTTGTGCTGATGGGCTAATCTATCCTCTTCTTATTTTGTTTAACCTTTCTTTAAAGACAAACAATTTCCCTGATGCTTGGAAGCATACAAAAATTATTCCTGTTTTTAAGGCAGGGAATAAAAATGATTGCAGAAATTATCGCCCTATTGCTATTTTGAGCCCTTTTTCTAAAGTTTTTGAAACAATTATATATAAAAAGCTCTTTTATCAAGTTAAAAATTTAATCTCACCTGCTCAGCATGGTTTTTTCCCCAGACGTTCTACGAGTACCAATTTGTTTTGTTTAAATAATAAAATAATTTCGTCATTTGAAAGTAGTGGTCAACTTGATGTTGTTTATACTGATTTTGCAAAAGCGTTTGATGTGGTTGACTTCGGTATTCTTTTGCGGAAATTGAACTACATTGGCTTTCACATTAATCTTACTGACTGGTTTTTTTCATATTTAAGTTGTCGTATGTTATGTGTTTATATTAATGGTGCTATTTCTGATGATTTTACTAATACTTCTGGCGTGCCGCAAGGCTCTAATTTAGGACCTTTGCTTTTTATTTTATTCATTAACGATATTTGTGATACTTTTCAACATTGTGATTACCTTCTTTTTGCCGATGATTTGAAACTTTTCAGAGACATTCGTACTACCGCAGATGTTACTCTTTTACAAATCGATTTGGATAATTTGCACCAGTGGTGCATTCAAAATAAGCTTTTTTTGAACATTAGTAAATGCAATGTTATGAGTTATAGTCGTAGATCTGAGCCATTCATTCATTCGTATAAAATTAATAAACAGTGTTTATCGCGTCTTGACTTTATTAAGGATCTGGGGGTCACTTTTAGTACTAAGCTTGATTTTACAGTACATATTAACAACATCGTTTCTAATGCTTATAGGGTTCTTGGTTTTCTTAAACGTAAGACTAAAGATTTTTCTAATGAGCAAGCAATTAAAGCGCTTTATTTTTGCCTTGTGCGCTCCAAACTGGAGTATTGTAGTCTTATTTGGGATCCTTATTATAATAACAAAATTAAAACTATTGAGCAAATTCAATCCAAATTTATTTTTTATTTGTGTTACAGAACCCATAACCATGATTTTTTGACGTATTCATACTCTAATTTATGCAAAATTTATCATGTTCCAAACCTTAAGTCACGTCGTGAACTTTTGTGTCTTCTTTTTTTTTATAAAGCCCTTAACAATCTTATTGACTGCTCAGATATTATTAATTCCATCCATTTTGCTGTTCCAAATAGAACTCTTAGGAGTCATCTGTGTTTTAAAAATATTTTTACAAAGTTTAATTATGTTGATAATTTTTGTCTTTTTAAATTTTACAAACTTTTTAACTCTCATTGTCGCGTTTTGGACATTTTTAATATGTCTTTTAATAATTTTAAGTCTATTTGTTTTAATATTTTAACTGTGTAATTTGTTTTAATTCATTTGTTGTCTTTTAAAACTTTACGAAATTTTAATTCCTTGTCTTGTTTCAGATATTTTTAGACATTTTTAAGTCTTTTAATTATTGTATGTCTATATTTTTCAATATTTTGAATGTATAAATTGTTTTAATTGTTCTTGTTTTACTTGCCACTGTTACTGGATTCGTCTGTTGTGCGCAATACTTTAAATAAATAAATAAATAAATAAATAAATAAATACGAGACATATACTTATTGTGTGCTTCATTCGTGTTGACTACATTTATATTCGTTTGCATGAATTGACAAAAACATTCCAAATGAACTTCCTCCGTTAGACAATACGTGGCTTTTTCATACTGAATGCAACAGAGTTCAGTGGTGTATCTAAAAGGGGAATTTGGGTAATTATTCCCTTTTTTAACCCAAGAAATTGTCTTTTTTGACAGTAGTAAAACTAACCGTAACCCTTTCGAAGTTTAAACATTTCATAATGAAAGAGACTGATAGCGTTAGTCTGTAATTCAAAAAAATAACCAAAGTATTCTAAATAAACTTCTTGCTCTAAAACATTTGTCGTACTTTCATACTGACTATTATACTGCTCTTCTGCATTTCGAAAAAAGAAAAAAAAAAAAATAAAGCATTCCGAATGATCTGCCTGCCCTAGAAAATGTGTCATACTTTTATGCTGACTATAATAGTGCTTGTATGCATTTCAAAAAATAATTGAACAAAGCATTACATATGAACTCCTTTCCTTAAAAGATGTCATGCTTTCATGCTGCCTGTTTCAGTTCTCGTCAGTATTTCGAAAAATTAATGAATAAAGAACTTTGAATTAACTTTCCTCTCCAAAAAATGTTTCGTACTTTCACGCTGCTGTTATATTGCTCATCTGTATTTCGAAAACTAAAAGGCTTTAATATTCCAAATGAGTTTCATCCCTTAGAAAGTGTAATGTGTTTTCATGTTCACATCATAGTGCTCATCTGCATTTACAAAAATTAATGAATAAAACGTTTCAAAAGAACTTCCTCGTCCAAAAAATGTGTCTTTCTTTCATGTTGACTCTAATAATGTTTTTCAGCATTAAAAAAAATAAATGAAACATTCAAAAGTAACTGAGTAAAATGGGAGGTTCTTTCATTCATCACATTAATAGCGCTAAGCAGTGTTTCAGAAACCCAGATGACTAAATCAATCCAAATAAACATCCTCCTCCACGAATTCTAGCAGTTTTTCATTCTGAATATAATAGTGTCAGTCTGCATTTGCAAAAACAAAAACTAAAACACTCCAAGTGAGCTTCCTCATCCAGAAAATGTGTGGATCTTTAATGCTGACTACGACTATGCTAGTGTTCACCCTCATTTAGAAAAAAAAATGGCTAAAACATTCCAAATAATCTTCTTTCTCTAGAAAATGTGTTGTGCTTTCATGCTGACTGTTATAGTGCTCGTCTGCATTTCAAAATATAAATGAATGAAACATTTTCAATAAACTTTCTCCCCCAGAAAATGTGTCAGACTTCCATGCTGATTGTAAGAGTGCTCGTCTGCATTTTGAAAAACAAATGACTAAAACATTCCAAATGAGCGTCATACCCTAGAAAATGTGTCATACTTACATGCTGATTATTATAGTGCTCATCTGCGCTTCGAATCATAAATGACTAAAACATTCCAAATCAGCCTTCTTCCCTAGAAAATTTGTCGTACTTTCATGCTGACTATTACCCTGCTCGACTGCATCTTGAAGCATAAATGACTAAAGCATTTCCAATTAACTTTTCCTCTCAGAACATGTGTCAAACTTCCATTCTGACTACAACAGTTCTCGTTTGCATTTTAAAAAATAAATGACTAAAACATTCCAAAAAGGAATGGTTCTTTCCCAATAACTGTGATAGTGTTAAGCTGAGTTTCGGAAACCAGATGACTAAAACAATCCAAATGAACAACCTCGTCCACGAATTCCGTTTTTCTTTTATGCTGACTATAATAGTGTCAGTCCGCATTGATAAAAACAAATGACTAAAACATTCCAAGTGAGCTTCTCATCCGGAAAATGTGTAGTTCTTTAATACTGACTACAACTATACTAGCGTTCGCCTGCATTTAGAAAAAAATGGCTGAAACATTCCGAATAAACTTCCTCCTCCACCATTTCCCTTTTCAATTTCGCTCCAAGTTCACCCTTTGAAAAATTTTGAGGGAAAATAATCGATAAAAAAGGGGGGTTCGTCGAACTTTACACTCTAGTTCGTTAACCCTATCGACACTTCCGCGACTACTCCAGTTCCCCAACAAGCATACACCTGGTGTAAAAAACATGACATTCACAAGTTCATTCGCCATGAACTTTGAATAGTCCTTTAACCTCTGCATATAGATCAAATTATGTATCATTTTTAAAATGCTATTGTTTCAAGGTCCTCCTCATATAATTTATTACTAAATTCTTCTTTTTAACATTAAGAATTTTTTTATATATTTTCTAAAGGACTCAAAATCTTAGTATTATTAATTTAAATGAATAAAATTTATTTTTAAAAAAATCCCAAATGAAATTAATTATGAATCTAGCTCTATTTGTTAGACTTTAAGAAAAGAAATCTCTTTCATTAAAGTTAAAGGGCCTCAATTTTAAAAATATATTCTGCACAGTCACACAAGTCAATGACCTCAACAATACGAAATGGGTGGAAAATGGATATTTTGAGCACGCAAGTTTTCTTGTCCACTAATATTTCAAACTATTAAAGAATAACAAAACACCTAAAACTCATAGTAAAATATTTGTATAACTCAATGAAAATTAAATTAAAATAACAGTGCGAAATTTCAATCTAAATTAAATGTCTTGAAAATGAATTCTTGCTGTATTTCCAGCAAAACAAACAGATCAAAAAAAATCTAGTTGATTAAAAATCGCGTTCTAACATTTACAAAAGTAAAGATCTTAATGATAAGACAGAAACGTTGCAAAAATAACTCAACTTAAGTTCAATAATGTGATAATTTCCAAGCGTCAAGAGTCATTAAGTATTAAGTTATGTCAAGATTTAATAAAGAGCAAAATAATAAATAAATAAAAAATAATAAAATAAAATAAATTAATCAATAAGTAAGCACAAAAACTCAAGATTTACCAAGCATTTCATTTCTCAAAACAAAAATTATTGTACTATTGAGCCTGAGTAATAACACTACTTCGAAATCCGATAGTGATTACTTATTCTCGAAAATTAGTCATGATGTAGCAAAAGAAAATTGCAGCCTGCGTCTTCAATGTGATGAAAATGGGAAAACAATAAATATTGTCTTCAAATAATAAATTTAGTCAATGACTTGTGTTTGGCGATTACTACATCAACTTGCAAATCACATAGCGTAGAGAGTATTAATTTTGAAATTTTAAAGCACTATCAAACGCTACAGTTCAAATACGATAAGAGTTTTTATTTTGTTTTAAAATGGACAATAAAGTGTAGTATTTTTTTTTTAACTCAATAAAACAAGAAAACTGGAAAAGCACTTTTCTTAAGACACCTAAGTCAACGACCTGGGTGATGCGGGGAAAACTTCTAGCAGTGATTTTACATTTCAAACAGATCCGGATACGGACATTAATTTCTTAAATATAAGAAAATATCAAGCTCTATTTCGCAGTTTATACGATACACCAAGGTTTACATCAACATGACCATTAAGCATCAATAATTTTGATATGAAAAACCACAAAACGGGATGCTTTCTAACTTGAGTAGAAGTCAATGACCTCAGAGATTTAGTACACATCAAAAAATGCTGTAAATGTAATTGAAGTTGCTGTAAGTACACATTAAATTTTCAAAATAGTATCTGGAATACTGTTGCCTTAGCTTAACAAGTACTTTAAAATTACAAATGTAAAATTGGTGTAAATTTATCAAAGCTGAATACGAATACGAACCCAAGTATTTTTTTTTTTTAATGTCACAGTAGTGAAATATATCAGTGACGCAAAAAATGTTTTATGCGCATAATTAGGTCATGCAGAGTTGAGGCAGGTTATTAAATTAATGTGATAATGTAATCAATAATCCATCAAGCGTATTTCACTGTTCTTGAAAAAAATATGAAAAATACAACATTGCCAATGTTATTAAGACAATATTATAAATGTTGTCTTTACAGAATATAATGCAGCTAACTTTATAGTAATAAACTGCAAAAATTGCTAATTTTACAGTAACAAACTGTGAAATTTCTAATTTTACAATTTATTACTGTGCATCTTACAACCAACTCAATTCATTCCATGCATCAAATTTTAAATATTGAATATACCACTCGTATCATAAAATTAAAATAATAATAATAATAAAAAAAAACCCACTAAACTTTATGAAATATTTTAATCAATCTCAATGTGTTAATTCAAAGTTATAACAACAGCATTTAAAGTTTGCTCTTAGCTTAAATATACAAATACACCAAACAATTTATATAATAAAAAAAACTATTACAAAAGCTGAGCCCTTTCAGCAATTTCGAAATGTTTTAATTTTATAATCGGATTTATAAATACGTATGCATTTTAGAGTATAGAAAACAAGACAAAAAACACTTTTAGAAATGGTAATTTAAAAAAAAAAAATACAATCGCTATTTTTCAGAAAGATAAAGCAATGATTGTGTGTTTCTCTGATGTTGTGAAAAAATTTGAAACCGTTTGAAACCTCTCACACAAATGTGAAATTCGCTACGGTTTTGTTTCAAATTCTAGTGACTCTAAAATCTGCGCATTGTTGCGCAAGTTCATAGAATTCATACATTTCCACAAAGCCCAGCTATTCGATTCGCAGCAAAGAATAGGCGAGTTAGAAATTAAAACTCTCAGAAATTTAGAGGCAATGTTTGCATGAATTTAAGATAAGGTAACGTGCCAATAGAGAGAGGAATTTCAAATCATAATACTCCCGAATACAATGCTTGGCTTTCAGCCATCTGCAATTTCAACCGATTTGAAATTGGACATAATTTGAAAAGCTGCTCAATTAGTCCATGTATTATGATAAACGAGCGATCATTTATCAGCATAGCAGGGAATGTCTAGATTTTAGAATAATTTATCTGATATATGCGCAGTTTTGATAATTCGAAGTCTTTCTAGCTTCCTATCAAAACTCGTAATGCTATTAAAATAGCGACATAGTTCAAATAAATTACACCAGATTAATAATGCTTGGTAGGTTTAATGACTTGAGATTTTATTATTAACAAAGCAAGATGTCAAGACTTATTACAAATGTCCTTAGTATAAAAAGCAAATTCTATTTTCGCCTAAAGAATAGAATGTCATTCAATCCTTAAATCCTATCATTAGATTGCATTCATTTTTTGCATTGGTGATAATACCCTTTATGTACACTCTTATGCTAAAACTATTATTTATCGTCTCATGCATTATTGTTAGTTTACTTATTAATTGTGTTTTTATATTGTGTGTAACAAGTATTGTGTGAAACAGTATTAAATCTGTAAATTATTATTTCGGGGTACAAATATATTTCCGCATAGTGATATAATGTCGAAGATTATTTAAAGCTTTTTGCCAAGTACAATATTTTATTGCAACTTTTATAAAATTACTGAATATAGTACAGTATAATATCTGGCAAATCTACTAAAATGCAAATTATTATAGGGCAAGTGCTCCAGTAGTCGGCCAGTCTCCAGTAGTCGGCCACAGTGACATAAAACTCCCTCGTAAATAGTACATTTTTAATTCAAAATCAGATATGACGCATTCACACATCCATGTACCTATCCTCAATCATTAACCAGTGGCAGTTAAGTTTTGGGTACTTTTTTTTAATTAGTAATGGTCATTTCATTTTGAATGGTGTGCCCGTCATCCAAGATTGCGATTCTGCTTATTTTTTAGCTAAGATGATTCTGTGGCCAACTACTGGAGCATTTACTAGTGTTGACAACAGCTTGGATTTTAACATATATATTTTTTAAATTTCTGAAGCAAGTAGATGATTCACTATCAGAAAAGTTCATTCTAAAGTTTTACCTTGTTTTTGTTGCTGTATTGATAGCTGAAAGTTCTAGGTTAGCCAAGATCAACAAAAGATCTCTTAAATGGCCGACTACTGGAGCACTTACCCTACTACGGGGATACGAATAAAAATAAATAACTTAAGTAGGTTTTTCACCTAAGGAATTTACGGTTAATGAAGTTATCAATTTTTTAAATAGTTTTTCTTTTTTTTTTTAGTGTTGTTCAATATTTGTATCTTCTTCCACCTAACTACTCTTGAGAGAGTGGGAAATAGCTTTTAATACAAATTATGCCCAACTTCAACAGTAAAAAAAAATATTAATTGAATATTGCGGAGAGGCATCAGTTAAGTACTGAATGAAATAAAATAATCAATAAATTTAAAAATCATGCCATTGATGTGAAAGCAAAACAATGTCAACTCTGTTTAATGCATGCAAAAACAACATAGTGTTAGTATAGTATGCGACTACTCTGTATATTTCACAGTTTTAAACTGGAACCTCGGCTGCCAGTATTATACTTTAAAAGCAACAGTTTACTTTTTGCATTATAGGAACAGGAAAAAATGTTTTAGATGCGTATGATACTCGTATATGCAAAATAAAATAGTTTAGTTGCGCATAAATATGTTCATAACAGATTATTTAATAATGTCTGAAGTTGGGTTTTATTTCACTATGAGTAGTGAAGATCCGTTAAAGGTGGCTAATCCTAAAACGTTTTCGTGGGTTATAGTTTTGTGCAGTGCAGCTGTCAACCGCTTGCATATCTTTTGGAGCTTCTACAAGATCAAAGCCGACTCAATTATCTGTCGAATAGTGATTTTTTTTATAAAAGATTATGATATCAGTTTATATGATTCTTAGACTTATCCACACTGCAAAAAATAGATGTTGTTTTTACAGTGTGATACAGATAATTTTACAGTAATATACTGTAGAATTTATAATTTTACAGCAGTAAACTATAAAATTGCTTGTTTACAGCAATAAACTTTAAAATTGCTTGTTTCACAGATTATTACAGTGCGCATTTAAGTTTTAACTGGAATCTCTGCTGCCAGTATTACACTGTAAAAAAACAGCTTTTTTTTTTTTTTTTTGCAGCGCACCAATTTCCACAATATTGAGAACACCAGAAATAACTCTGTAACTCTCATAATGTTTATTTAGTGTTTTCTCATCATATTTTTTTCTTAATTAAATACTTTCTTTTTATTAAAGATTAATAAACTCTTCTAAATGGAAAATTTTCTAGTTGAGCATTTTCGTCTTTTACACTTCAAAACTAAAAGCTCAACATCTCACTCATTTTTGGAGCACTCGGACCAGAACGTGTCTCACAAGCTGCAAATCGGAAATTGCATTATAACATTTATAAATGTCTTTTTTCGAACAAAATTACACTTATCAAGTAATACGGTCTAGTGAAATACTTAAATTTAAAAAATCAGCAAATTATATTTAAAAATTATATATAATAACAATGACTAATTTCTAATCACCAACCTTACCCAGGCACGAATACAAATGTGGGGTAGTAGGTGATCGCCCCTCACTTGAGGCACTCACCACTGGTAAATTTTCAATATTGAAGTTCAAAAAAGGCATTTTAGACCATCTCTGATGGCAGCAGAAAAGAGGTTTAGTTCTCTCCTCTGTATAGGCTTCGCAATTGAAGTCTGAAACATATGAGGTCAACATTTGTAAACGAAGATGTGTAGTAAAGGATGCGTTATAAAATCAATCGCTCCCCCTCCCTTAAAACGTTTCTGAATACGCCCATGCCTTACACTTCTATTGTTCATTTTGGAACTAGAATATTTGAGATACAATTAAACGTTTTGCTCATTCATATCGATCTCCAATTGCAATAAATATGAAGTGAAAAATGATCGAGTTTCCACCTACTGCAGCATAAAATGAAACAAATTAATAAATCATTAATTTCTAAGCAAACTGCACGCACTACGTAATTAAAGGCAGCTCTTTGTATGCTGTATATGATTTGAAGTATATGCCTGTAATTTTCGTGAAATTTGGCTTTATTCCGTTGATATCTTTCTTGCTCCTGTAACTAAGACCCAATGAAGAAAACAATTTTCAAAATCAAGAGTTAATTCTAACAGGGGAGAATATTTTATTCTAAATTAATATTGGTTTAAATATGATGTGATGACATTCATTGCTATTTCATACGAAGAAATTTATCTTTCTAAGCAATAACATTGAATCAGAGAATCATTCTAAATCAAAGCACATGCTTAACAAATGTTGTTAACAACTTTTGGCTGGTTACTTCTTACAATTTGTCAGAGTAAAATACTACACATTAAAACAGAAACATGAAAGCATGAAATTTCAGAGTTAATTATCTTAATTGTAATGAACATTTGTACTAACTTATAACGAAAACATCTACTAAAAACAAAAGTCAAAGAAAAAATTTCAGAAAAATATCACAGCAAAATGCCCCACCTAATGCATAGGGTAAATATTTTGATGTTTATTTACAATCTAAGTGTAGAAAGCAATTGAATTTTTTTATGTATATTCAAATCAAGATGCTTTTTTTCTTTGTGATTGTGGGCTTTCTTAAAGTCAAGTAGTGCACTTGATAGCAGGTTAAAATTACCGATTATGAAATAAATTCCTACAATCATGAGCTGAAAAAGTCTTACAGTGCAACTATATTAAATACCCCCCCCCCCTCTAAAATTTCTTCCCAAACCTTAAAGCCATATAAAATTCAATCAAAGTAACATTTTGGAATGACAAACATCCAATTCATGAATTCGTACTCTTTCTTTCAACGGTACCGTAAGGAAAAATAAAACTTGAAAAAGAGTAACGCGTGTAAAAAAATAAATAAATTGGTAAATAAAAACAAAAATAAAAATAAATAGTTCTTGACCAATAAAAAAAGAGAAAAGAACTTCAATTTAGACCTCTAAGGACATCTTTAAGAGCCTGCTTAAAGTATTATAAGTATATAACATTATATTCAGAATCTGAGCTAATAATTCCAATTGCCTAAAGGTGGCTACTTTGATTTAATGCACTACCAGAAATCATTTCACAACACAACATGTTCCCGAAAAAGAGATAGTGAAATTCATTTATTAAAAACACTACAGTTAAAGTTTTTAAAAAACTCTCAAAATTTTTAACATTTATTCCATGCTAAAATATGCTTCATACAAAAAAAAAAAAAGATTGGACAAAATTTTTAAAAAGAGAAAAACACCTCCAAGGCAGGGTTCTTTATGTAAATACTTACTATAAGAAGGAAATGAATATAAAAAAAAACATATACAAAATAAAACACTTGATTATTTTTACTAAAGCTAGGTATTTTTTTTTAACTTTCGAAAGTGATACAACAGTCATAGCTAATTAGTTCCCCACTTTTTCTCAGAATAACAAAATATTGAAGTGTTAGTTGTACTAAAAATTTTACGACAAAATTCTTACAATCTGTTGATTCTAATTTTGAAGAACTAATTACGAAAAATCTACAGATAATTGTTTGAATAAAATATTATCTACATTTTAAAACTGATATATTTCTTACCTTGCGAAAATTAAGCCACATAATGTATCCAAAACAGCACGTGCAAGTACCCTACCCAAGTTACGTTCATACCATCCAACTACACTCACTTTCAACCCAACACTAACCCTTATCGAAAATCCCTAAAATTTTTCCAAATAAACTTGAAAGACGACGAGTTACGGCGGAAAAAAAAAAACCTGCGGAATAATCGAAGAATTAAAAAGAGGAAGAAAAAAAAAGCATATAATGAAACCAAATCTCCTTTAACAGTTTGGCGGCCAGAATTCGACAGTTGGTGTGGAAAAAGGGATGAGGAAATAGAATTTTTTTCGAAGGGAACGAAAGGGAAAGTTCGAACCCGTCGTGTCCCGAAACATATCGGGAAAAAACGAGGGGTAAAAAGAGCTCGGGAGGGAAGAGTTGGGGACTTTTTCCTGTACAGCTGTGGGGCTGGTATCCGGCTATATGTGTGAGTGGGTAAAAGGGCTCTGCAGGGCCTCGGGCCAGCTGCTATAGGCCCCATCGTGGTGCTGAAAGAGTAAAAGGGGAAGGGAGGCTAGAATAAGGGCTCAGACGAACTTTTTTAACGCTTCCTTTCGTCGCTTTTTTTCCCCTTAGATTTTGCATGGGAGGAGGGGGCGATGTAAATACTGCCGTGCTAAGCCCAAAAGTCGTATCTGCACTTTTTAACAAAATTGAGTTATCGCCACCAGGTGGCTCTTTCTGACGTATTTTACCGAAATGCAAAGTTTGATGGTCATTTGAGAATGGGAAATATTTGTTAAAAAATTCCAAAAAAGTATCATCTGGATCAAATACATGGTGGAACTTTAAAGAGTGATATCTCAATTTGAGCTCGACTGCAGATACCGCTTTTGCGCTTAGCACGGCAGAATACCTATGAGGCAGCAAAAATGGCGATTTTGTAAGATGGTAGCGAGATGAAGTAGAAGAATGTTCTGTAATTAAATCCATAAAAACACAGGATAGTAACATTTGGAGACATCAGGTAAATGGCCGGCCACCTTGTGGTCAGAGAAGTCTGATCTGGATGTGGAGGTCTCGGGTTCGAATCCCGACTCGGGCATGAATGTACTTTCTTTCTCTTTTCCTTGTCCTTTCTTCGTGTCAATGCGTTGTTGCGATGTGAATTGTTGCCTACCCTATAAACGGGTCCTTATGGCATGTGTGTACTGTGGAAGTCATACTTCATACCAAATTACGGTACAGTTGGAAAAGTAATGCAGGACACCTAAATTTGCATGCCAGCTGACACAAGACAACAACAACAAAAATCACTTAAAGTTTTCATTCTTACAGCTTAAGCTGGTATTCAACTCAGTTAAGGAAACAACTGGTTGTACCAATGTACCATTCTTCAA
This sequence comes from Uloborus plumipes, assembly GCA_038373865.1. Classification (NCBI taxonomy): domain Eukaryota; kingdom Metazoa; phylum Arthropoda; class Arachnida; order Araneae; family Uloboridae; genus Uloborus; species Uloborus plumipes. The sequence continues at coordinate 43,055 of JAXGGA010002925.1, forward strand.
CACACATATATGGTAAGAAAAGTGTGAACTTGAATTCAGTTTCTGAATTTTTGTGCAATGAGAAAATTTGCTTCCGATGATGGTTTAAAGTGTACTCAATTTTTTTAGTGAGAAGGCTTTGTTGGGTGTTCGTCTGATGAAGCAAGTAATTGCGAACTGTCATTACTAAAATATGCACGAATAAAATCAGATTTATTGCTTTTTAAAAGCGAAACGTTTACCTTTGAGCAGACATTGTAAAAATAAAGAAAATAAATAAGCGTTGTACAACGGAAAACAGAAGTAATATTGCAAACACAAGTGCTTCAAGGTTAAAGGGAACTCGTTGAAAGCTTGGAACATTTTATGCGTTGAAAAATGGGTTTTGTAATTCCGAGGGCACTCATTTTCGAAAGGTTATGGTGCACCCCCTCATATACGATAGAAGTCCCTGATAACCCCGCCGTCTTTTTGTGGGCATCTCGAAGAAAATGCGGAATTTCTTCTTTAATGATGGTTATTTTACCGTTTATTAATGCTTTTGCATTTTATTCATCATTTTGTACCCAAGTCTTAGAAATCAGAAAATTGTGGTATCTGAAGGATGAAGTCACATTTTGGGATAAGAAATGAAAATATTGCTAAAATAAATTGTAATTTAGGCAAAATAAACAGTCGAAATATTTTTACTGAAAGCTTTATCTTTCGATATGCTGCGATTTATAAAAAATCTTTTACTTTCACCGTTAGGAAATTTTTACAAGACTAATTTCTTTTCATAGCGTTGCTTTTCATTTATTTTGCCAAAATTTCAGTTCTTAATTATTCATTTTTTGCATGGATGTTGCCTTTGTGTTTGAAATTCGTGTAATCGAAATTTGAATCTTATATTGTTATATACTCCATTTTTTCCAAATCTGTAAAGTTTTCGTCACTATGGAAAATTTTTCCGTGTGACTTTATACATATTCTTTTCATTTTTTAACACTTCTTGTCTTAATGTAAATGTTTGGGACAGTATAGTTTGCCTATAGTAGCATAAAAACCGTGCACAAGAATTGCTTCTTTATCTTTCTAAATCTTAAAACTGTATTCTTGAACATCAGTAATCAAAATTTTCCGTGTTTGAAGTGAGTATTTTTTGATTCCAAGAAACACAAACACGTATCACCGCTCTATTCGGAATGAATGCATAGCAAAAGGGGTTGGAATTACAAAATACCAACCAAAAAAGCATTCAAATTCTCCTTCTCTAAGTGAAAGAAACTCGGATCGATTCTACCGTAATCAATAACCTTTTTAAGGATGCTCTTTTTCTAACATCTGAATGTGGCAGGACGCCATTTATTACGGTATTTATTTTGCTTTTTTAAGGCCTTTTTCCGGTCTTTTCTACCGTTGTTGTTTCGTCGTTATTTTTTTATTAGCATTTTCTCTCTTTTTTTCCTTTATTATTATTTTTCAGGGGTTTTGGACGTATATCGAAAGTACTTATGCGAATTGCCTTCCCATTCATCTCCGAGGGGTTTTTTTCCTTGGAGGCATTTTCTTCTGGAGATTTTACTTTTTTTTTCGTGGAACAGTAATGTTTAAAATGCTCCAAAATGAGAACAGCGAGATTTATATGTTCAAATCGAGTGAAAAATCCGTTAGAAATTTTCGCTGCTCTTTTCAGCTTTGTGATATCATTTCTTTGATGTAGAGAGAATCGAATTGAATTAATCGAATCAGTCAATTTCAGAAGCTTTTAAAATGGTTTAAATGCTGTAAAGTACTCATTGCGCTTGATTTTGCAAAATCAGTATTAACAGTTATCTTTATTATGCAATGTGTTAATATTTATGCATATGTTTGGGTACTCTTAAGAACACTGCGACTGCTTAAAATTGAGTAGTTCTACGACAGAGGAAAAAAAATCAAGTTGTGAAATTACTGTCACATCTCAACTCAAAAGGGGACACTTTTGTGAGTGAAAAATAATCATTTCGTAAAAACACAATGTTCATTCTCAAAAATAGGCAATTTTGAGTCACATTTTTTTAATATAGCTGAAAAGCAATAATTTACAAATATTTTATTTTAGATTTCATTCGTAACTTTTAGTTAGGCTGTATTCATAATTTTCCTAAGATAAGCAATTCTTCATTAATTAGATTTCTTGAATACTATGAATCAGGGTTTTTTGAGTTACAATTTTTCCATGTCCTGCATGATACTAGAAAGATATGTACTTTCGTATGAACTATGTACTCATTATTCGATAAATAACTTATATCCACCAGTTTCATGAACCTGATATGTCTTTACGGGTTAGCGCTGCTAACCACACAGTTTTTTCATGGATTTGAGGCACTTAAGGGGAAAATTTATTCAAATAAATAATTCTGCTACAAGTAAACTAAATTACTTTTGACAATTCCGGCATATTTTTGAAAAAAAATATCCCGTCACTCAAAGAGTTTAGTCCCTAAAGCGTAAAAGAATACTAAGAGAGTAAAAGAGTTAAAAACTAAAAAATTTTGATCAGCAAAAAAAAAAAAAAAAACAGGGTAGAAAACACTCATTGTATACTGAGTAGTTAGTAACTAATATTTAGTAGCTTTTAGAAAAGCAAAGAAGTTTTTAAAAAAGTCAAAAAATAAAAAATAAGCTCTCGAAGAAATGTGGACTCATTTAAGTTCTTTTTGAGTTAAATTTTTGACAGCAAGGAGCTCCACAAAATTTCGCATTTCTTCGTAAAAAAATAAATAATTAAAACTGACACGTTTTAAAAATAGACATTTGTAACTTTTTATTATCTTCTAAGCAAAAAAAAAAAAAACACTGAATTGAGAAGGAATCTTTCAATCAAAATGTAAAACAAAAACAATTCTTTCACTTTATTTACCGAAATTTACGCTTAGTTTCTTGTAGCGCAACTTTCGCAAAAGTTTCGGCGCATTCCTATTACATTCTGCATATTGATTACGTACTTTCAATTCACCGAACAAGCTCAATTGAGTCCCAAAAGACTTAATTAAAAATGTCAGGAGCAGATCTGCTAGAATTTAGAATTCTCTGTTGACCAGAAACTATTCCCAAAGTATTGGTCACCATTTTTAATATTTTGGCATCGTGCCACTGCCTGTTTCCCTATTGAAACTCTTCTTCGTTCTCCTCCCCAAATTCCAGATTGCTGTTTGAAATTGCCTCCAGCAAGTGAAAACTTTCTTGCTTTTAATTTTGGGTTGAGAATGTGCAGTTCTTCCGACGATGCAGAAAATTTTGTAGATATGAAATGCAAATTGTAATTATTCCAAACTGTAAATTGCGAACATAATTATTGCAAATGGCGAACGTTCTCGTAAGAGCCCGAATTGAATGCAAGAAAACAAACAGATTTTCCGAACAGAACCAACTGAATGACTTGCGATTAAACTGGCTATTGACCAGTTTAATCGTAAGTACAAATAGCTAAATTTCTTACGAGATAAAAATAGGATTTTTATTTTTGAACGTAATTCGTTTGCTCTAGTATATTTAATTCAATATTTACAGGAATTTTTAATAATTTTCTTCATTAATTTCGCAAAAAAAAGAGCTCTATATTCATCGAAACAGTTTACGTACATGTTGAGCGTGCTTTTATAGTAATTTTAATATTTTCAGGATATTGATGCTTTATTCATCTTTTTTAAAAAGAAGCATATTAATTTCCGCTGCAGTTTAGTTTGAAGAAGGGGATTACGTATTTATTTCCTGCAAAAATATTAACAACCAGCAAAACGAGTGTTTTTGTAAGTTTTTTATTTAATAGAAAAAACTGTCAATGCTTATAAGCGTTTTTCGTTAAAATGTGTTCTAAACAAAAGCTGCAGTTGAATTTTTTCATTCAAACAACTATTTTTACTGTACCATTATTTTTTACTATAATTCTATGTTTTTACTAATTATTAAATTTTTGAGACAAATCTTCTATTTTTTCTGAATTGTTCAACGACCAAAGTTGAATAGCTTAAATCAAAAAGCAAGGGTCCCAGGAAAAATGTTTCAAACAAAAAGTACCTTTTAGGATCGAATTATTCCCGAAAATATTTTTAGAAAGAAACAGTCCCCAAAACATACATTACTGCATCTCATACCTCTATTCTCAATTCTAAATTCTCAATATTGATCGACTTATTGAACATTTGTTTTGATGTTTTCTTTTTTTTTTTTTTTTTTTTTTTTTTTGCCATTTTTATTATCTATTAGGCTTTCTGTTACACTACTCCCTCCTCCCCTTTTTTTGGAAAAATATGCTAAAAAAATGAAAAATTGGGAAATAAAAGTTTTGAATTTAGTGGATTATTTGTTGTTCCACCTTTCCCAATCCTCAATAAACATTTCTAATTTTAAGTTTTTCAGTTATGGTAACATGATTCAGTTTTATAGATGGTTGATAGTCTTTCGTAATCGATGTACTGATTGATATATGTGAATAGATCTTATTTTAATAAAAATAACTTCTCGTCTGAAATACGTAATCAAATTAATGTTTCAAATAGATTAATTGAAGTAGTTTTCAAAGATTTTTTTCTCTATAGAATAAAAAATTTACTTTCTCCAAAATTAAAGAAAAATATTTCATCAATCAGGATAACACTATCTCACGAAATAACAAATATTTCTATTAATCGCTTGACTCAAAAATCTTTACTTTTGAGTTTTCTGAAGTTTTCCAGGAATGTAATATCCATTAAAACTAGGGATGCATGGATAAGAAATATACATAAAAATTGATCTAAAAAAGCAGGGAGGAAGAACTGGTGAACACGCTAATTTAGGAACATTTTCAATTTAAATTTATTTTTAAATTATTTGCACCCTTTTATCCATTCATCCTTAAATTTATTCTTTGAGAAAATTATGAAGTTTTCTAAAACACAATGGTAATGGAGAATATCGACACATGAAAATATTGTAAATACATATTTATTCAATTTGGGAAAATTAATTTATTAAAAAATGTATAACTGCTATGGGGATTTTTTTGTTATAATTCGTTCCGTTATAGTTTATAAATTATTAGTCTTGTTTTTTCGTACTAAATGTTATTTATTTGTTTAAAGAAGGTTATTTATTTATTGTTTATAAATATTTTCATAGTAAATTCTATTTCAATTCGTACTTGAAGTAATTTTATTTTAGAAATATTTTTTCCTTCGTTTAATCATAACGGCCGATTTTCGGCCGATTATAAATAAAATAAAATACTCACGTTTTTCGCACTCCAATTTTAAGTCCTGCAATTAAATTATTCATAATAGTGTCATGTGAATATCGTCTGTGATTTTTACATTTTAATATTTCACTCAGTTTTACCTTCGTTTCGAACAATTTGTTTTGCATTTCCAATGTACAAATCCATATTACATGACATAGTAATGTTTGCAGAAAATTATTTATTTACTATTGGTAAATTTAATCATTATAGTTTCGTATTAAATGCTTCGAAAAATAATTTTCTAATAATATTTTTTCAGCTAATTAATAGACAAAATCTAGCCAATTATAAATAATCGGCAAAGGGACCGATTATGGCCGATTAATCGGTGTATTCCTTGTTAAAACATTAAAGTATTAAAACATATAAAGGACTTTTTAAATATTTCTCTAAAATTCCACATTATTCGGACCAAAAATGTGGGCATAATTTCTTAAAACTATCATTATCTAACGCGTATCAAAAACTTTTCCAGAAATAACAAACACCATTCCGAAAGATTCCGACAATAAAAACTTAAAAACTCGTAACTATCACCACTTTTACTCTTCTTAAAAGCAAAACTGACGCTAAAAACCATCCTAAACAATGAAAAGCACGGAAAAAGAAAAAAGACGGCAGCCTTCATTACACACTCCATGGACTTTATTAGCATACAAACCGCATAAAGAGAAAAAGATGGCGCGTTTATTAAAAACGAATAAAAATAAAATGTGAGGATGGATCCGATAATAAGCTGCTATCATTATCGCAGGTTAGACTTGAGTGATAAGCGTATCTTAAATGGCAATTGTAGGGGGGGGGGCGAAACAATGACTACCTTCTTCCCTCTTTTATCTAATCTTTCATTTCTTCAACAGCTGACGTCTCAATGATCACGTGACATCCAACCGCGAATAGAAAGAAGGAAGGATAAATGGCTGACTGATTAAATGCTTTTTAGAATGCTCTGGCAAGAAAAAAGAGGGAGCTCATAATAATGTAAATTGAGTGAATAAATGTACAACCATTTAAAAATAAATTACATTTTTTTTAAACTCGAGAATATTGTTTCTTTTTGATAGCACTCTTTTTAAAGATCATTAAATAAGTCGTACTGTAGTATTTCAAGTATTTTTCAACTAAAATTGAAACTGAATTTACTCAGAATTACTTGAATTAATTTCATAGATTGAACTGCTCATTTGATATTTATTACTATTATTAAATACTTTGTTATTTTTACTGATATCAACTGATGCTATTAAGTTACTGTTCGTATATGCTTTAGAAAGTTACTGAATAATAATAAGATGAATTACTAGTGAATACACATCTCGATAGTAGAGTAATTTTTAGTGTTACAAATTTTGTGTTTATTTATTTTCAAATTTTGGCAAGAAATTCATTTTTGTACAATCTGGAAAAAATCTGGAATCAAAGTTTTTCCACAAAAAATACGTGACTTTACTTAATTGAGATTTACCCTGACTACTATCTAATTTCTAACAAAACTACTATTGAATGTTACTAAAATAATTCTAGCACAAATAAAAGTGATTGAATTTATAAATCGCGTATTTTAAAATGTGTTTTATGGAACCATGCATTTTGATAAGTGGATTCTTCACAGTATTTATCAAAAATACTTATAGACCAAGTAATATTTCTTATGAAAGCTTCTCGGGGAAACATCAGGCTCATCAGAAAAAAATCAACATCGAACGTTGTGAAAATTTAACTTTCACATCAAATCCGTGTTTCTCTCTTTCGGGAGATCTATTGTTCAAGCTTTCCTGCTAAGAAATACCTGATTTTTATGAAAAAAAGTTTTTTTTTTTTAGCAGACTTGAAGATGATATTACGAATTGTATATTACGAAATGTTTTTGGAAGAACTATGAATTTTGATACATAAGTTTCACTGTATACATCGAAAACGACTGTAGATCTATTAATATTCATTCTGAAACTTTCTCAGAGAGACATCAGGAGCATCAGAAAAATTTACCATCGAGCTCAAAATCGTGAAAATTCACATTTCGGATGTAAGACGTCTTGCCCTTATACGGAAGAACTGGCGTGCATAGCTTCAAAAGTAAGCATCTCCGAAAAAATAATCATGGCAGTAATATTAATAATAATAACAATAATAATGATAATAATTCTTGTAATGATAATAATAATAAAAATAAAATGATTTTAGTAACAACAACAACAACAACAACAATAATAATAATAATAATAATAATAATAATAATAATAATAATAATAATAATAATAATAATTATAATAATAATAATAATAATAATAATAATAATAATAATAATAATAATAATAATAATAATAATAATAATAATAATAATAGGAAAGATTTGCTTTTCTTTCTCTAAAAGACGATATGATTCAATAACTTTTTCTGCTTTGTTTAAATCATTTAGTGGACCATTTTGAAACTATCTGAGCTTCTCAGATTGTTTTTGGCCAGTATTGCAATGCAAAAACCGAACTAAAATGTATTTGCAGTAAAATTGGAAGAGATTTCTACACAGCAGCTGCACACTTCAACTACAGATTAAATATTTGTGCTATGATTTCTTAGCAGAAATAAAGATGATTGAATCTAATAATTGCATAGCTTTAAATGTGTCTTATGGAACTATGCGTTTTGATGCATGGTTCATCAATTCCATTGTATTTATCGGTAACGTTTGCAGATCCGATAATATTTATTGTAAACACTTCTTACAGAAACGCGATGATCATTATCGGCTTTCCACGAGAAAACAGATTCGAAACGACATTAAAAAAAATTGAAAACCCCAACTTTATCGTACCATTTTCGAGCGGTAGACATCATAAAAATATCGTCTTCCGACATCACATTTCGCCGGTGAAGGGCGTTTATTCAAGGTCGTCTGTAGGTAACGGTAAACGAACACAACACCCCCGAAATTCGGCCACCTCCACAAGTTTTGCATTTGACCTACTTTTTACAAAACTTCCGCACCCTTGCGATGGGCCCGTACCCCTGATTTTTATGGAAGAAAAAAAAAGCGCATCACGGTATATGTCTTGTTCAAGATTTTTTCCCCCTCTGAAGGCCATAAAAAAGAGCGTGTTCTTTTATGTATTTCCTGTGCCCCTGACCCAGATTTGGAAAAAACTTTTCCCTACTTTCGCTTTTCAATCGTCGCATTCAACAGGCATTCCACGATTTAGTCTGCTCAATGTGCGAAGCGTTAAGCAGCTGCATACTTTAATATAGGTTGGGCTGATATAAAAACTTGCTGAAGGTTTTGTAAAACTTCATTCATCTCGGCTAATAGTTGATCCGAATCTTCCAAATTGACGAAAGCACTGATTAAACAAAATATCCTACAAATTGAGCGAAAGTACACAAACAAGCTGCTATGCACAGCAGGCTTGGAGTAATCACCGATTACGTAATAGTAATCCGCGTAATGGATTACATTTTTTTAATCTTCATCATAATCATAATTTGGAAATGGGACAATCATAATGGTATAATCGTAATTTTAATCAAGTATTTCTTGTGTAATCGTAACTGTAATCTTTCCTTCAATAATCGTAATTTAGCCTTGTAATCGTGTAATCTGACTTTTTTTTTTTCAAAATATTTTCACGCATAATTTAATCTTAGTCTGTGCTTTACATATAAACTCTCATATTATTTTTGGTTCATAAGTATATAAAAGAAGAAAAAGTTGTGTATTTATAGATTTTTAAAACATTTTTTAGGTTTAAAAAATGTTAAATTTTACTTAAGAATTTAATAAAAATTTCCTTTGATAATTTTATTTTTAACAATTTTGTAATTCCAATATTGATTGCATGTAGACAATGTATAAATTCCCTCTTTATATTTTTCGTAATAACAAATTTCTACCGAAATAAATAAACAGTTACTTTTACATAATATAATTAAAAATACTACTTGCTGTGAAATATTGTGTGGCATTTTAAGGAAGTTTAAATTTTACATGCTTCGTTTTCCTTCCGCTTAACTAATAAGGTGCACTGAAACTTGACTTCCCTAATAAAAATTTCTAGATCTCCTCTGCATATATATAAAATATATATTCGTCCCAAAGCTGTAATCGTGTAATCGAAATCGTAATTGGCATATAATAATCGTAATCAATTACATTTTTTACATAATCTAATCGTTGCTGTGACCGTGATTGCGATTTGGCAGAGGACTGTAATCGTAATCGAATTTGTAATCTCCAATTTTTCATGCTCAGAATCATAATCGTAATCTGCAATGAGTAATAAGGGCGAAACTGCAGTCTTAGGATGCTATGATCGAGCTGTGGGTGCATTTGCTACATAATCGTAATCGTTTACATTTTCTTGTAATTGACTCCAAGCATGGTGCACCGTAAAAGTTGTATTTTCAATTCAAGGGAATAGACTAGAATCGAAATTCGTTAATTCGAACACGCTTAAAACGACTTACTGTTAAGACGAACTACATTTCCGATCCCAGTCCTCCTGCTTGTTTTTTAACCGTTCGTCGAAGAAGACAAACTGCTGTTAAGACGAATTGATTTCAAAATCCGGTTGGAGTTCGTTTTAACGAGGTTTGGATGAATAAAACTGCATAAAAGAAAATTGCAAAAATGCATTACAAAAATACAACACAAAGATACAATATTGCCTATAAGAAAGACGTTTTTGCTCTAGCTCAACTTTCTCAATGCACTATGTACTTTTAAGTTGCTGTTCGGATTGAGCAAAGGTTCCGGACTTATGATAGTTTACTGCATCCAGGAAAAAATCCTAATGCATAAAAGAATTAATCGTTACGAAAGGTATGCGCAATACGTTTCGAAAAATCTTCAGAAAAATTTAAGTCAATTCTTCTTAAAATTAAAGGCGTTAAATTCAAAAAATCTACATGTGCAATAATAGTGCAACAGTCGATTGGTGGTGGACCGCGGTACACATCCGACCCACGGAAGTTAAAAATTTGGGCCACAAAAATATTTTGAAAGTATAAATCTGTACCTCAGAACCAGACTAACGTAAGTCCATTTTCCATACTTTTCAGTAGAGGGCGAAAGCGATTGTCAGATGCATACAAAGGATGGGACTCGCGCTCTTTGAATGCTGCTAAACAATTGTGAAGGAATTTATTTTATGGAATAACGTTCTCATGGGTCGATGTTGATTAGGATTCTTCATACAATGCAGCAATAAGGTGATGACTGGTAGGGTTTAAATAAAATAAATAAATACAATGCAGCAAAAAAGTGAAAATTGACAATTTTGGACTTACGTCGTTCTGGTTCTGAGGTACAGAAATTACACAAATGATTTATTTAAAAATATTTTTATGTTGGCAACGATATCGTTGAGTAGTACTTTTATCACTTTTTCTAGTGCTTTAGAAGTAACTGCGTGACTGATTTAAGCTTTGATTGTTGATGTAGAGTATGAGGGTTTTTTTCTGGACCTTGAAGAAAACTTTTCAAAAGTATCCAGACCCTCAACTAAAATTATTTTCAAATAGTTCAGTTAGAGCTTATTATACGCTCATAATCTTTAAGTTTAATGTGTTTCGTTTATTTGTTGCATTCTCCAAAGTCAACAGCTTTAAAGATTAAATTTCTGCATTTGAAACTACTAATCAGTGAGCAATATCAGTGTTTTTATTATTACTATCTTAATGATTTTTTTAATGTAGACGCATTTTTTTCTTACTCTGTTTCTTTGATTAAAAAAAAAGGAGTAATAAACAGCATTTTGAGGATTGACTGTGGAAAACTTCTCTGAAATTTCGACATAAAATATTTTGGGGTATAGTTCGTCTTTTCTACCTTCCTTTTCATTCTTTTTTTATTTATTTATTTATTTTTTCAATTCTGCCAATCTGACTTTTCAACTCTGCTTGACTATGCATTTTTCTCTGTATCAAACCGATCAATTTTTCCATAAACTTTTTTGCCTATTAATTTATCTATTCGAATGATGTTTGATTTAAAAGGCTCAATTTTTGTTCTACATATTTGTCCTATTGTAGTGCATTTATGATCAGCTTGTTTTTAAATATAAATATCAATTTATGTACTTATGCTGTCTGACTTATTATCAGTATGTGACTGAAAGAAATTTTCCTTGTCCATCGATGTAATTTTCAATCTCTCTCAATCAAGTTTTCCTCATCTTTCTTATCCGGTTTTTCTCTCTGAAATACTACTCTCTCCAGGTGCCACAATATATTTTTTATTTGCTCTATCAAAAATTATGAGTTTTTTAAGAGTTATATTTTTTAAAGAGGAAGAATTACTTTTTTTGCTGTTATTATTATTATTTTAATTTCATTGAATACCTGAAATATTTCTGTTATTGCCGTATCATACTATAATTGCGACAAAAGCCGTTTTTTCTTGAAATGAAATCGGTACAACTTTATATGCATGCATATACACACACAAAAAAATTTTCTGATAAAAGCTTCAGATCCTAATCTTGCGGTTTTTTAAGTCAGTTTAATCTTAACAAGACTAAAATGTAATTCAAATAAAAACAATAACATTCTTTATCATACCGAAAGAGAGTACGATGGCAGCACCCAGTCCTGCAACTAGTTGCAGAGAGCATGAAAATAAATTTACTTTATTGCCAGAAAAAAAACCGTATTAAATGTGTACGAATTTTGCCTTCATAAAAAAAAAGATTTTTTTTCCAAGATTATCTTCAACTTTAAGAAGTATTTCTAACGCTTTACTTTCTTATTTTAAAATTTCGTATTAGATAGATGGCGGAATTAATTTGATATTTCCTTGATAAAAGCTTCAGGTTACGGTCTTAAAGTCAGGTAAAAAGTTTACATAAACAGCGATGAAAATAATAATCGTAATATTCTTTGTTATTCCAAAAGAAAATAAGAATAGCATCCGACGGTGTTGCCAAGTACAGTGAGAATAAAAATAAGTTCACTTTGTTGCTTTAAAAATATGTTTCTGCAAAATTCATCTAAGTATTTTTTCACATTAAAAAAATCCATATTATTATTCTAACCTGTTTCCCTTAACTTTAATAGGAATTTTTACTCTTTAACTCTTTATGTTCTTACTTTGAAACTGCAGATTATTAGATAGATGGCGAAGTGATGTTTACATTTTTTGCTATTTCTCTCTCTTTCTCTCTCTCTCTCTCTCTCTCGTTTTTTCTAGATTAGACTGACCTGGTCGAAAAACTCGTTGCATACTTAATATCTCCTCAAGATTGAAACGAATCAGCCTACAGCACTATTTATACTGCTAATAACCTATGCCTTATAATTGTATCTGTAAATATAATCTCGACGTAAGTAAAGGCTATTTGCATTTTGTGCAAATACAACGAACGTGCTGTTAACTTAAATAAGAATGTTTGACTCTTTAACTCTTTATGTTCTTACTTTGAAGCTGCAGATTATTAGATATATGGCGAAGTGATGCATATATTTTTTGCTATTTCTGTCTCTCTCTCTCTCTTTCTTGCTCTCTCACTTTTTCTACATTAGACTGACCTGGTCGAAAAACTCGTTGCATACTTAATATCTCCTCAAGATTGAAACGAATCAGGCTACAGCACTATTCCTACTGCTAATAACCTATTCATTATAATTGTATCTGTAAATATAATCTCGACGTAAGTAAAGGCTATTTGCATTTTGTGCAAATGCAACGAACTTACTTTGCCTCGTTCGCAATTACTTTTGGGGAGCGTAGCGACTCAACAATGCCCCGCTTTCTAACATAATCTATGTATATTTATGCTGCGCAAGTTCAAGTAGGATTACGATCATATTAAATGTAGAAACAGAACTAATCTGCAAAGGAAAATAAGCACTTCCCAGAAGCCGTGTATCAAAGATAAACTCAGATTAGGCCTCTGATGTTTATTCATTTCCTCTATTTAGAGGAACTTTCATTTCTTTGGAGGAAGAACTTCATAAAGCAGCGCATTATTTGGTGCTGAGATTACTGGATGTTAAGGTCCAAGGTAAGAAGCGGAATTATGCCCCGAAATATTAGGGAGGGAATTGTTTGTCAGTAGGAGTTAGGGAGTGTATTGCAAATTGTCAGCAAAATATGCGAGGCTCTTGTAGAGAGACAAAGAAGTTGCAATTTGTGAATATGAGCTGTTAATTGGATTTTGTCGTATAAATGTAATTTCGAAGAAGATATGTATTATATAAAGTAAATTAAAATTCTGGTTTGTGTAAAGTAGTGATAACCGTTTGGTTAACTTCATATTTTCATACATGGACAAAACACTATTTCTTTGTTCTTTAAAAAGGGAACAAATAAAGGAAAGGTAAGAAATGTATCGTTTATATGATGGCTGTAATACCCAAAGTGGGTGAAGGGGGTGGAGGGGGGGTCCATGGTTTCAAGACATCCATATACAATTAATATGAACTGTAGTTCCATGAGAAAACTCTTATTCTTTAAAAGCTGCTACGAGCCTGAAAAGTTTGTCCAATAGAGTACTAAATTCGGGAATTTCTTTACACGTTTAAAAAAAAATCGCTAAAACCTTTTTTGTGACAAATTTCATCCTTGCCAAATTTGACGAACATTCGTATAGCGAATATGAGTATATTGCTATATTTACGCAGTTTCAATACATCTTTAAAGTGATAGATAAAAAATATGTGCTCAGCACATTGCCAGTTCTTAGGACGGTCCTGACGAGAGTGGTTTTCATATTCAACTGACTGGCAGTCTCAACCCAAGTAGCACACTTCGTTTTTAAAGGTTGTAAAATGGTTATTAACGTTGTACCAACGGATTAAAAACGTTTATAAAACGTTTAAACGTTTTTCGTGCTACCTTGGAATTGTACCCAATTGTGTAACTTATCCTAAAAGTTTCATCTTTTAAAATAAATTTTCAATGCATAAGAGCAATTCCAAGGTAACAGAGGTATCAGTTTTTCACAAACCTGCTTACAAAGGCTAAAAGTATGTTAAATTCTTGTTTTATTTCACGAGTTTAGTAAAGAGCATGGTCTTTACTACCATGTAGTGCAGTCAAATTTTAAATAATGGCATTTTGTCTCTAGAGGACATACCTCGTAAGATACGTCCATTACAGAGCCAAAAAAAAACTATCATATAAATACGTTATCTAAAAATCTTCAAAACTGAACTGTACTTTATAGAAGTAGGGTTCATCTTATTCAAAAACTTCTTGCAACGAAACACAAGGACCTAACATATTTGGAGTCTCTGCAGCAGGTCCGTCATTTAGGGGGGGGGGGGCAGGGGGGGTCATTTGCACCCCCCCCCCCCCTGAATTTGAGAAATCAATGTATATTTACATATAAGTGGGGGTGGTTTTTGTTGTTTTCTGGTGAAATTGTATTGTGTTTTTACCTTCCCCCCCCCCCTGGAAAAACTTGAAATGACGTCCCTGCTCTGCAGGCTGTTTTGCAGCAATCAATGTTTTTTTTTTTTTTCCGTAATGGAACTGCCCATAAAAACTTATTTTTTTAATAAATATGAGCTGATTAATATTACAGAAAACATGACCACCGAATTTTTGTTTCTCGCTTGAAATTTCACAATATATTCAAAAGAAAAGAATCAAAGCATTGTCAAAACTGATAAATTAAAAATTGACTGGAATCTCAGCCATTACCTTTATTCGCTGTCCTCATTTTATTTTTATTCATCGTCAGAGGAAGAAAAAAAAAAGCATTTTTTTTTATTCGCTTTAGAAAAGCTAATGACCAAAAACTTCACGATATGAAATAGCTGGGGGACAGAGCAGAAAAAAAATTCCACTTCGTTTAATGCGCTATTAACTTACAAAAACAAGTTCGTATAATATTGTGATGAGATGAGAAGGAAAAAAGGTTTTTCTATGAGGGGTTAGATGAAAAAATTAAACTTGAGTCTAGTAATGGAACGGTGGGAAAAAAATGCGAATTAAAAAATGCTTCCATCCTCACAAATCGATAGATGGCGCTAGAAAAAGCTCGGTTATCTCAACATTTCAGGCATTCCCTGTATTCCTGTTATCGTTTGATGATGACGCTCTTTGGGCACGTAGAAAGGTTTTTCTGTAGCTACGGGAAAAATATAGGGGGAAGAACGCATGGGATTTTTTTAATTAGCTAATTGATATTTTTCGGTCACAAACTTTGTAAATATTTGCGAGGTGTGGGAACGCCTCGTCATTGAATTTGTAATTAACTGCGTAATTTGGTAATGAATATTGCCCAATGTGGCAGAAATGTAGCAATTACATGTGCTGGACTCTATAGTGAAAGAAGAATTAAATAAAAATCTTTGTGCTTGAAAAATAATTTCATCCATAAGCTAGCTTTGCATTGAAAAGAGGTTTATTGCAACTCCGAAACATGTGTATGCAGTTTTCTACTCGTTTGTGTATTAATACTTTGTTTTATATTCTTTTATCTTTTTTGAGTTGTTGCATGTTGAAACAGATGTTTCAGTTTTTAGTGAGAATAGTGCTTAAGATTTTGTAAATACCTACTAACTTAAAGAAATCCAAAAGGTTTAATTGTATGCTTGTTTCTTTCTTTCTTTCTTTTTTTTTTTTGATATTACATATCATTGTCAATATTTGATATGGTAATTCCTTTCTACCTTTGCCTCTCTCTTTCTCCTACTTTAAAAAAGAGAAGTGTTATTCTTCATACTTAGTTGTAAGTATAAATTAATAACTTATTATTCATAAATGGATTTTAAAGTACATTGAGATATAGTAATTAATTGTACTTATTAAGATAGTTTTTCCATTTCCGCTGGAAATACTGTACTGTTTTTTGAAAAAAATTTCGTTTTAAAATAAATAAAAGAGAACTAAAAATAGAACATAAGACAACTGCCTTATTTAAAAGAATATAGTCACTGTATTTTTTTTCCATTTCAAACAATTTCTAGTTTAGGTTAGACAGTCAACTCAGCTTTTGTGATTATACTGGTTTAAGTTTAATAAGAAGAAAGGAAAAGAGTATCTAAACATTTTACAATTTACGGTATTCACTAATTATTGCGCAGATACATTATAAAGAAACAATGATCTACCAAAAGTCAGAAATAAATTACTTTCATTTTTCTTTCTCACAGACAACTGCAGGCTGAAATTATATTTGTCTGCATTAAAGTTTCAATGATACATTTAAAATTTATAGACGCAGTATCGAAACATTTCGGGGCTGTGTACTAGGGTGGGGCGAAAAATAAAAAGGTTTTCAGATCAACTTCTAATAGTTGCCAAAAGTTGTCTTTGGTGATAGTTAGCGTTTGTGCAAAATTTGAGAAAAATCGGTTAATATCTTCAGGGGGCGCTGCGATCTCAAAGTTTTATAATAGCTTTTATCGGGATTTTATGGTTAAAATATGAAAAACTATGCCGTTAGCTAATCTCATTGCATTTTTTTACTCATAAGATATATTCATGCATTCAAAGCATATGAAATAACTCACAAAAAATTATTTTATATGATATATTTATATTTCAAGCATTTAAAAAGAAACAAAAACGTGAAAAAAATTGATTTTTTTTAAATATAAATATATCATATAAAATAATGTTTGTGAGTAATTTCATATGCTTTTAATGCATGAAAACATCTTTTGAGTAAAAAAAAACGTTAAGAGACTAGCTAAAGGCATTCTTTTTGACATTTTAACCATAAAATCCATAACAAAGCTATGGTAAAACTTTGCGAACGCATCGCCCCCTGAAGATAACCTATTTTTCTCAAATTTTGCACAAAAGCAAACTATCTCTAAAGACAACTTTTGGCAACTACTAGAAGTTGATCTGAAAAATTTTTTATTTTTCGCCCCACCTTACTGTGTACGTAACCGTGCTCTGTTAACTGAAAGACTTATACTTGCAGTAGAGAATTTTCCTAATCGTTTATTTAACAGCTTTAGTACCAATGAAAACTATCCACATGTTTTATTCTATTTGAGAAGAAAAAGTAACGTTATTGTGGAAAACGGTATATTTCAATAAAAGTTTTACGTTGCAAGATTAAATTCTAACTCATAATTTTTTTGTAAGGCTCTGAATAAAATTTCATAAAATTGAATGACGGAACTGTAAGAGAACTTTTAAAAATATTTTGCCTAGTTACTATAGTACGAAGTTACTACAATACCTACATAACCAATCAATGTGGCACCAACAAAAGCTTTCCACACATTTAATTCGAGTTGTTTTTATAAAATAAACGTTATTACCAATTATATTTTATTGAAATAAAATAGTCACGTTACAAAATTCAATTTTAACGTTTATATTGTTTGTACTCCCCAAATAAAATTGTTAAATGACAAAGTACTTAGAGTTTCGGGGGATAAAATAAATAAATATATTTAAAAAAAAAAACACTTTCTTACTTCTATTTCTTACTGCACACTTAGCAAGATTTTTTAAAACTATTTTACCCAACCACTCTAGCACAAATAAAAATATTCTAAACATTTATTTGATTTCGTAGGAAAAAAAAGTAACATTATTACAAATTGTAATATAACGCAAAAAAAAACTCGCGTTGCATAATTAATTTATGCACTTTTTACATATATGTGTGTAGCCTCTAAATAAAATTACTTAAAATTAAATGACTGAATAGACTTTTGGGGAAATAAAAAACAATAATTCATAAATAAATTTTAAAAACACTTTCTTGCTGTTTTTCCTTGTTGCGTATTCTATGAGACTTGAGAAGACATTTTACCCATACACAATAGCACAAACAAAAACTTTCCACGCATTTTATATGATTTGGTTGAACAAATTAACATTATTGCAAATTATAATATAATGCAGTAAAAATGTCACGTTATAAAAATAAATTCCAGCATTTAATCTGCTTGTAACCCCTAAATAATATCGTAAACTTAAAATTAAATGACTGAGTACTAAGAGTTTCGGGGCAATAAAATAAATATTTTTTTTAAATACTCTTGTTGCTTTTCCTTGCTGCGTATACTTAGCAAGATTTTTCATCTTGCCACTATAGCCCAAACAAAAGCTTTCCACACATTTTATTTGATTTGGTAGGAAAAAGTAACATTATTAAAAATTATACAATTATAATATAATTAAACTGCTACGTTACAAAATTAAATTCCAGCATTTAATTTGCTTGCAATCCCTAAATAAAATTGTAAACTAAAAATTAAATGACTGAGTACTAAGAGCTTCGGGGCAATAAAAAAACCTCCCTACTACTATTCCTTGTTGCATTTTCTATCTATTTCGCATCGGGCAGTGAGGTATTTTTTTCCCTGCATTGGGGAAAAAAACTTTCTTTTTATGTCCTGTGTTTCAGAGAGGGGAAAAAATAGGATTTTGGAAATGATGGATTATATAGCGAGAATTACAAACTGGGACGTGATTTTTTTAATTGTTATCCGCTTTTTTTCCCCCTCATTCTATCTTTTCCAGGGTTTTTTTTTTTATTATCCTTATCCCGAATTGAGAAGAAATTCTCAGAGCCCGAAAAAAATCCGGATTAATGATAAAGGAAATCCATCACGCTGGACGGAATTTATGGACCAAAAAGATTGGATGAAAAGTTTTTCGGCTTTTTTTTAATTCTTTTAGCTAAGGTTTCAGGGAGAGTTTTTTCTCCATTAAGTTACTGAAGTTTGGAAACTTTTTCACGTTGTAAATATCAATCACCACTTCATTTAGATATTAATACTGTTTTCTTTCTTTATATAATGAATTCAAGGTATAGAAATGGATATTTCTGTGCACTCTATGAGTGAAAAGTACTTATTCTCCCTTTCTGAACCATACCATCAACGGACAAGGTGAGTTTTTTTTTTTTTTTCATTTTAATTTTTATTTATTTATTTATTTCATAAAAATTTATTTGAGTTATTGAATTTCCGCTATATTACATTTGTATTATTGATTTTTTTTAGTCTTGAAATTGCAAAATAACATGAAATTTCCATAAAAAAAGTCATCCGTTTGTCCCATATGTGACAACCCATGTATTTCAGTAATATGTAATCATTCAAAAGGTAGAACAAAAATGTTTGCTTAACAATTACATATACGTTTGTAATTTCTTGAGTAATAATTTTTTTTTTCATTACCCTTTTACATTTTATTTTACTGAAACATATGAGCTATCAAGGCGAGACAAAATATATTTTTTCCCATGGAATGGCCGAATCACACTTTTAGAATAATCGTTTCATTTTATGTTTTCTCTAATTAAAACTTCTTTTCTTAAAATAGACCGATTTTTCAAGGCTTAGTAGCCCTCTCAGCTATGAGACCACTCTGCTAAACAACGATACTAGAAAACATTTTCACAATCAAATTCATCATTTGAACATTAATACTCTTTCTTTTCATACACTTGACTAATTGCTGAAAACATTTAAAATAAAAATACTCTTAATATCAAATAAATACTGGACAAATTGTCAGTAGGTCTCAATTATATATATGTAACGAGAGCTGGCAGCTCAAAGTAAAATTAATTCCCACTCTCCGCAATTTTCCCTGATGGTTGTCATAGTTTCGGCGCTATACACTTTTCCCCACTTAGCTTTTGCAACAATGGTTAAATGCAAGCAGTTAAAATTACTTTGTGCGTGAACTATTATTCCATTGAAAAATTAACGTTAATAAAGCACAGCATTTTCTAAGAAATTTTTTCTTTACTTATGTATGACTAGATTTGTTAGAAAACGTTGAGAAATAACTGAGACATGAGGTAATAAATAAAAGCGTAAGCCTAATTTGATAAACATAAAATAATGCCTCAACCATAGTGCATTAAAAAAAGAGTGGAGCTGTTTTCTTTCGTACGGTTTCCATGGAGACGACGCAAAATTTCTAAACTCGATACGCCTATTTTAAAGTAACCGAGTATAATATTAAAAACGTTTTACTCGCAAAAACTCCATCATTTTATATATACATATATATATATTTTTTTTGCCTTACAAAAGCGTATTACAATATAAGTAACTTTTTTTGGGGGGGGGGGGGGATTGCTTGCATTATCATGTGTTTTGCTCTTTCACGGGCAACTATTTCCTGACTGGAACAGGATACATGCTTTACTACACAGTTAAAATATTTCCAGATAGGGGGTGCTGAAATCGAAGTAAATATTTCACCATTCCACTTCGTACCATATTCTCCTACTTCACATTCATTTTATTTTCAAAATAGTTTCGATTCGGATTTGAAACAATTAGTTCAAATGCATAATTTATAAGCGGAAAAAAAGATACAAAAATACATGCCATAATATTGCATTTTAAAGCTATGTAGGAAAACGTTAAACAAACAAAACTTTTTTTCATGTCAGCACAAACGAAATAATATTTTTACTCCTAAAAGCATATCTGATTTAAGCGTATCATATGTAATATTCAAGTTCCAAAATGTTCAAACCAAAATCCAAGTAAAAACAAAAACGCACTTTAACTGTCTACATTAAAAAATAGAGTCTAGAAAAATTAAACATGCTCTTTCATAGACAGTCATTACGAAGATTATTCGTAAACATTGTTTCTTCAGAAACATGACAGTTTCTATTAAGTACTGCATTCTTTAATCCCCAAAAACAGTCCATTTATTCGGCAAGACTTTGATGCCGTCAAAGAGCACGAGAAAAAATGTTTTGAGACATTTTCGCCAAATAAATTGTCATCAAAGTCATTCTATCACATTAACAGCCAGAGAGGAAAAAAAATGGCTTCTATTGCCTTTGATCTGGTTTCTAAAAGAACGCTTCCATGATTAAATGGAAAAGAATTTAGAAATGTATTAAGTGAATTGATAAGATTTCATGCTGCATTTTAAAATAAACAGAACTGACTTTTCCAGCTTTTATCCGTAAGTAGTTGGAACTCATGTCATTTAAATTGAGAAAGGAAAAGATAGGAGTAGGAAAAAAAATATTTTTCAAAAAATTTCACGGCAAATTTGGCCAGAGCAAACCTCCCTCTTTGTACAAAGTTAAATATTTAAATTGGAGATGTCACATTAATTAGTAACATCAAAATAAGACTGCTTCTCATTTCAACCGCCATGACAGTTTTTAATGAATGATTTTTATCTGAGGGTTTGTCCTTAAAGTGCCTTTTGATCTAAAGCGGCTGCTTTTTAAATGCTCGAGACGCTCGCACTTGGAGGTTTCCGAAAGAGTTGGGTTGAGTTGTTTTTCGAATGCGAAGTGAAAAAGGAACACGCGAATGTTTTTGATGCGCTTTGTGATTAAAGGCTAATTATGGTGTTAAAAATGGCGACGGAACCAAGCAAGCGTACGACCCCGTTCAGCTTTTAAGCGCAATAAAAAACAGAAGGTGTTATAAATACCTTCTTTATATGAGTATTTACTATATAAAAACGAAGTGCACATTTTGACTAATTACCGCACCTGAGAAAAAAAATAAAATGAAGTCTTCAAACAATTTCTTGAACACGCAGATTTTTTTTAAACAAATTAATAATAGTAAATGACACTTTCTTTTACATAAATGCAGTTTAATTTTTAATTTTATGAAAGAAGACGAAATTTTACTTTTTAGGCTTTTTCTTCTTATTATTATTGAGTAAAGTTGCTTTCGCGCAAAAATGTGGCTACCTTTAATCCTTAAGAGACGAGTAGCTTGCTTTTACCAAAATAACAATGCAAACACAAAATACAATAAAAGTTGGCTATGTTACAAAAATTTATTTTAAAAACAGAACTTTGGTTTTTCGACGAAGGAAAACTTCCATAAAAATTTTGTCGCATAACATTTTGAAATAAACTTAAAATTTCGTGGAGAAATTAAATTTAACCCCTTTTCTGTGAAATTATATCTTTTTATGTTAAAAAAAATAAGTAGAATTCAACTCTATTGCTTCCCTTCGTTTTTACTTTAGTCAAGAGGACAGATTGTCAAAACATTTATAATGAGATTTTAACTAGAAAAGTAACACGCACCTTTAAAAGAGTTTTTTTCGAATAACATATATGCTCTTTTTGAATATGAATTGAAGTGAGAATTTCTATGCTAGGACTTTGAAAAGGAGGGGAAAATTGCACTGGCTTATAAAACCGTTCCCTTTAGCTTCAATATAAGTGATAGTATCTGAGGAAAGAAATATCGATTTTCGAAGTAACTATAAATGAAAACGTTTTGAATCTGTATTTAGTATGTCGGTCATTTAATACAGGTATGAAAATTGTTTTAACAGTTTTGTAACGCTTTGTTCGATCATTAGGGGGCAAAAATCCTATTTTATATCAAAAAATCTAATACGTTTGCATTATATTTTATATCAGAAAAACAAGCACTTTTGTATGGAGTAAGTAAACATATGAATTCAGTGTATTTAATATTATTTTTAGCTTAGTAGTGAAATACATGTTTTGCATTATAGCAAGGTTGCAATTGATAGGCAGGTTGTAATTGAGAAAAATGACTGTTTTGCCCTACCCATGAGGCAAAAAATCGTTTATTTTTTTTTTTTTTTGCAAAGAATTGCAGAAAAAAATCTATAACCCAATAACACCAGCTCTTCTAAACTCATAATTTGGCCTTCCAAATGTATATGGAAGCATGGTGACTAACTTTTAGAGTAGAAACTCTATTTCACTTTAAGTGTTAAAATTAAGGTTTTGCTCCAATTTTCGCTAAATATACGTAGGTTAAAACCGTGTGTTAAAACGCACTTTTTTTTTTATGACAGCCATGCGGAAACTTCATAGTGCATATAAAATAAAACAAATCATGCTGAACTACTTTATAATCTACTTATATTAAAAACTGAGTATCTTTCTAACTATCTTTCTTTCTATGTCACGCTTCTTTCTCCTGAACGCCGATGAATTGAAAGTCGAACTAGGTACCGATAGATTAGTAATTTTTCAGTCTTCATTAGTATTAATTTATATAATTATACGATTTTATTTAACGAAGATATCAATTAATAAAGAGTCAAATCTAAAGCGATTAGGCCCAAATGATTAAATATGAAATCTATTGTCACAAAACGTGGTTGTTATGAAACAGTAATAACAATGATAATGAGAATTTTAAATGAAGGCTTAACTAAATCAAACATGAAACTCATTAGCGGGTCACGTACGTTGTACTTTTATCGCTAGCTACTTTTAATATTTGAAATTTGAATTAGTTGAAAAGCCATCAACTTATACTAAAAACTGAGTGTCTATGTCTGCTTCTTTCTTTTTCTTGAGCGAGCTGAACTTCCCGAAACTTTCCTCACTATTTTGAAGGCGCGAAGCATCTCAATAATTGGAATGATTTTTTTTTTTTTTTTTTTTTTTTTTTTTTTTTTTTTTTTTTTTATACAGGAAAAAAGTAAAGGCGTGAAGGGCCTGTTAGCGAGTCACCTTGGCCGCGAGTAGTTTGTAGAAACTTTTTTTACTACTTTAAAGGCGCGAAGCACCCGTGCAACGCTGGGCCACGCTGCAATAGCTGCTTGGGGCATCAGCGGGCCATGTACGCAGTATGTCTTGAAATCTTATGAAAATTGAATTATGTCAAATAATATAACATCAGAATGAGGTAAAAGTTAGGGAGGGAGGACGTTATGCATCAACATGCCGCAGGAAGTTAATCTAGCTGCCCTGGCAGCTAGTAAATATATAACACGTGTACAGCGACAAAAAGTATTAAAAAATAATTAAATAATTTGAAATATATTTTTCTCTAGAATACTCCATTGTGAAGAGAAAATGTTTACTCAGGGGAAGATGACACACATGTGCCAGAATAAAGTCGCGCGTAGCATAAGAGCAGAATGAAACAATAAATAAAATATATTTATTCCTGAAATAATGATTAATAAATGAAAACAAAAAGGAACTAAATAATTTTAGCGTAGTGAACGTGATACTGTTTTGAGCATCCATTATCGTCTGATAAATCTGTCGTGGGATCCTCACTTGAGTGAAAATTAAATTTTCGCCTGGTATAGTTTCTTCCTTTTTTTATTTTGTTTTATTTTATTTTATTAATTTATTTTTTATTTTATTTTTTTATTTTTGCTTCTGGTAAAAAAATGTTTCCTTTAAATTTGATTTGATCGCATTCATATTATTAATAGCCGTTAAGAGTACTGCTATATGTGTGCGTGTTCTTTTTTTTTTTTTTTCCAATAATATACTTTGCTGCGATCTGGCTAATTCCTGGAGTAAGAGATTTTTTATGTAGGTATTTAGTAAGAGCTTACACAAAAATAAAATAAAAATAGAATTACTTTTATCGAATTGCTCATATACCCTTAAAAGAACCTTTTTTCACGTGCTCTACGCCATAAAAATTTTTCAATCAAATGTTTCGAAGCAAATCCAGCTGCTGGATTCAGATTTATGCATGCTTCAAATTTATCTTATGTTGAAGTTTTTATTTTCTTGTATTTATTTACTTATTTATTTTTGACTTAATTTTTGTTTACATGAATTAAATTATTTAGTTTAACCTTTCTTTTTCTTTTTATTTATTTGATTCAACCTTTCACAATTTAAAAAAAGAGTTCAAATCGAAAATAAAACAGAAGAATGACATTTCCAATAGACATGTTTTGAACTGAAAATTAGATATTGTATAAATAGGACTACTTCTTGAAGATGATTGGATGAAAGAGAACAAATTCAAAAACGAATTGACGCACATATATTTCCAGATACATAATCAGTTTTAAGTTTTAATTTTTACAATTATCTTAGCAAATTATTTTAGAGATATTTCACAGTGCAAATTTCGTTCATATTAAATGTGTTTCGTTCAGTTATTTTTTTACTTATTTTATTTAAATAATTTTCTTTTTTTAAATTTTTAAACATAACTAAGCTAGTATGCTAAGAAGAACTAAAAAAAATATGCCTTTTTGATGTCCAAATACATTTAAGAAATTTGTTGAAAGTTCTGATAGACACATCTGCTAAGAGGAGAAAAAGTGATTTATGCAGTGTAACATTTGAAGTGCAAATAACAGATGTAGAGCTACAAACATAAGCTTCAGTGTTTCTTAATGAAGAACATGTTTCCTTTAACAACTGACACAATGAAACATAAGAAACTACTTTGAGAAGAATGCATTTTATTAAAATGACTTGCTATAACGCATACGGAAGCATATTGTCACATCAACAGAAAATCTCTGTTTTTATAATGACTCTCAATGCCAGAACTTCATTTCGTGTACTATTTGCATAATTACGTCAAAAGAATGGCATCTTCAAAAACAAAAGATAGGGAATAAAATTGTTCTGAAGACTCGTTCGAACATTTACTGACCAACATTGAGGCTAAAAAAAAGTCTCTCAACCTTAAAGTTGAATACGGAAGCATAATTAAACGCGACAAAAAAATTATTCTGCTTCCGAACATAATATTTTCCCCAACTTCAAAAGTTGCATTCTTATTTCCAAAACTCTAGCTGGAAATGGATGCTCACGACAAAGAAATCGGACAAATCTGCTGCAATTTTATGCTCTAAAGCAGCACTTAAATAAAAGTGATTCCTTTTAAGGAACGTCCCTTAAGTCCTTTACTTTAAACTCCCTCAAAACCAATGATACCGCTCTTTGCCAAGCTGTTGATTGGTAAAAAGGAAATTTACATAAGTGTTGCTTTACATCTTTTTCTTTTCTCCTCCAAGACTCCTTCTCCGCTGCTGCCTTTTTCCTCTCTCATTTACTTCTTTCTGAGCCGCTTGTGGCTTCATTTGAAATCAAATGAAGTTTAACAAGCGAAAGAAATGCCTTTGTCAATAAAGGCGCCAACCGTGTACCTAGGCGCGTGTTCGTGTGTTCTTTAAAAATTACCCCTTCCTTATGTTTTTTCCTCACTTCCTCCTGCTGGATGTAATTCGGTTGCAGTTACTCTGCGGTTTTTGCTCAACAGTTCGTTTGTAATTTAAGTTGTCGTATATTCCTGTTGCGTTTTAAAGTAACTAAGTTTCGCCGCAGGCTGTTTGTTGTAGACGGAAGAAGTTTAATGGCGAGGGTATATTGTCGATTTTAATATCTGATATTTGTTCATAGCAGTGGTGTAAATAAGCATTTTATTAAAATGTTTCGTGGGGAAGCGGGTAATTTTATAATATGATGTCAAATTGTGTTTTTTGTTTCATTTTTCTGAGAAGCTGAAATTAAATAAGAATGCATCTTTCGGATGGTGTTATTAAAATTTTGAGGAACCAAAACATTTGCAAATTAGTCGTAAAAAAAGTAAACTCTTAGTTTAAGAACTGGCTAGCGAGGTATACCAAAGAGATTTAATAACAGTTTAAAACCAAACAAAACTTTTTAATTACTTCTTAGCACAACATTCTTTTAAATGTTTACGCATTGCGTTATGCTTTACGTTTTTTTCCCCTTTTCATTTTTGAAACAGGCACTAAAATGTGAAAGCTTCAACAGAACCTAAATTTTACAGATGTAGATACGGGTTCTAAGAATACTTCTGCAAAGTTTTGGAAACATAAATGTGATGAAATAGTTGGTCTTCAAAACCCATTTTGAAAGATTTAACCCTTTATGTTCCAAATGAATTTAGCAATGAATTTTTTTACTTTTTTTTTGTTTTTTTTTTAGTTAAACATATATACCGAGTAGGGATGTACCGATTAATCGGCAATAACGATTAATCGGCCACTTTGCCGATTATTAATAATCGGCAATATTGGATCAATTAATCGGCCGAAAAAAAAATTTTTTTTTATATTATTCTTCAAATAATACCTTTACTAAGAAACTTTGAGAAATAATTTAAAAAATATAATAGTCATAATAATCCCCACAGTTGATATAAAGTTTTAAATGAATTAATTCTCCTACTATGAGTAAATATCGTAGACAATGTTGCAAAATTTTTCACGTGACGATAGTTATCTCCTTAGCACAGGGATTTTAGATAACTTCTAGTTTTCGCAAAGAATAAGTCTTGAATTAAGTTACTACCAATGATTAAAAAAATTTAAATTAAAAATACTCATAAATTGGAGTGCTCAGACTCCCCACCCACCCTATTTTTTGAATTTTTATGTCCAATTAAAATAATTAACAATGTGTTAATGTAATAGAATTGACAATAATATGAAAATTGGTTCTAAGAAACTTGATAAAATAGTGAAATTATTTTGTAAAACTAGGAAATTGGAAAAAAATCTTATCTCAGAAATAATTACAAACTATCTCCAAACTCGGAATTCTAGAGAGAAAAAGCAGTGATGGGAAAATTGTTAGTATTAAAAACAATCATCCTTATCATTAATTGGCTCTGTCGATTAATCGGCCGATTATCAATAGCCGATTAATCGGTAATCGGCCAATTTGCTTATCGGTGCATCCCTAATACCGAGTACAAAAATTTTGACAATCAGTAGGGTCTGAATGCAGGTACCATCTGTTGATCTCTCAGCAAAGTACAAGGAGTGGTACTTTCAAGTACCAACACGATTCCTGCCATTTAGGATTCATAATACACTGTAAAAAATAACTTGTTTTTACAGTATAATACAGCTAATTGAATAGTAATAAACTGTAAAAATTGCTAATGTTACAATAATAAACTGTAAAATTGCTAACTTTACAGTTTATTACCGCGCATTTTACAGTTTTAAACTAGAACCTCTGCTGCCAGTATTATACTGTTGTTTTTACAGTATAATACAACTAAATTTTACGACAATAAACTGTAAAATTGCTTACTTTACTGTAAGAAACTGTAAAATTACTTACTTTACAGTAATAAACTGTAAAATTGCTAGCTTTACAGTTTATTACTGCTTATGTTACAGTTTTAAATTGGAACCACGGCTACCAGAATTATACTGTAAAAACAACAGTTCTTTTTTTGCAGTGTACTAAATTAATAATAGCGGACTTCTGAGTCTCGTCGGGTTAAATTTTAAACAGAGATTTTAAAGAAATTTGAAATTCTTATGGAATTTTTATCTAGATATTTACTTTTTCAACAAGCTATTGCAAATGTTTTAAGCAAATTTGAATGTGCTTTAAAACGTTTTAAATGATATTTTGAAAATTCCTTCCCTTTTTAAACAAAAATGATATTTTTCTAAACACGCATCGGGGGAAGAAAATGTACATTTGTTATTCTAATCTTTCGTATAGTATTCTGTCACCATGCTTATACTGAAAAAAATAAAGTGTTTATTTTACAGTATAATACTGGCAGCATACGTTCCAGTTTAAAACTGTAAAATGCACAGTAAGAAACTAAAATTAGCAATTTTACAGTTTATTACTGCAAAGCAGCAATTTTACAGTTTATTAGTGTAAAATTAGTAATTTTACTCATTATTACTATAAATCTAGCAATTCTTACAGTTTGTTACTATAATATTAGCTGTATTATAGTGCAAAAGCAACATCTATTTTTTACAGTGTAGGAATTTCCCAAGATTTGCCTAAATAAGTGGTGTGCCCTAGACCGAGCTACAACTTATTGTTATTACTAGTATTATTATTATTGATATTTATTATGCAATTTTAAATGTTGAAACGGTCTTAACACAGTACTTGATATTATATCAACACTTGGTAGAACAATATATGATCAAATTTTCTTGTCTTTAGTAAAGCAATGTTGCACACGTGCTTTGCAAGATTTTTAGAAATCTTCTCTGAATTCCAGCGAGGAATAAAAATTGCATCAAAATCTGACTCAGTTGCCTTAAATTGTAGTGTTATTCCTAATTGTAGCTTCGTTAAAATGTATATAATATCAATCTGCTGCACATTACGAAACTAGGTTGCTTACATTTACAAAAAAAAGATAAAATATATTAAATTTAACAGAAAAAAATAAATAAATTAGCATTATTTTCTAAGCTTTGTAAAATAAATCACTAAATTTATAGAGTACCCATAAATAAGAGAAAGTTTGGCAATTTAAAAATTGAATCTTGAAATTATAATAAAATTATTGAAAATAAATAGTCGTATTAATTTAACTCTTTACTTAAAATTAATCGGCAATGCTAGAGAAAAGCTTTGAAGTATCAATATCGTTCATTAACTTTCTTTTCTTCTAGAAAAAAAGCTTATCAATTATAAGACACCATTTTTTATATCATTCATTGATGTGAAAATAAATTTTACTTTTCAAAATTCTGATGCAACAAAGGAATATAAAACGACGTTATGAAAGACTGAAGGATTTTTTGTGAAACGTTTATTATTTTGTTTATTTTCTAAGCAAAAAGAGATGAATTATCATTCTTTCGCGTTCCTGGTGGTAAACATTTACCAAAACATTTAATGCATTGGTATTTGGTATAGGTACCAATAGAAGGATGGAATTTTTATGCGTATTATGGAATTATGTGGAGCTTCCAAGCTATGCGGAACTGGAATTAACCTTTTTTAGCAAATTGTAAACACAATTCTTATCATTTCACGTTGGTAGCTATTTCATTGTTTTTAGACAATTGGAGCAAGTTCAATTGTTTCAAAATTCAGTCTTTTGACATTTTCTCTTTGATAGCTAAAAAAATCTTAATTGATCTGTTGCAGATGCAAGCCTTTACTTTCAACTTTCCTTTCTGTTTTTGATTTTGTGATTAAACCTCTTATCGTAGTTATCTGTAAGATCCAAGAATTCATATTAGCCACAATAATAGTAGTTTGAAAAATCGTGTGGGGGAACTTATTTGGAGTTTGGGCAAATTTAGTAAAATAAAAGGTGGTTTGAAACCCATTTACATTAAATGTTTTTTATCTTCATTATAGAAAACCAAATATTTCTTTAGCGCGGCATTCCTTCCTCTCTCGCCACCGCCTTGACCACTGTAAAGTGCATACTAGCTCAGGTGAAAGACAGTAAAATAAAAAAGTTTCATAAGCATTCGATTCGTTCAGCATACTTCACATACGTTACTGTTTTGACCCGAAAAAAAAAT
Organism: Uloborus plumipes; assembly: GCA_038373865.1. Classification (NCBI taxonomy): domain Eukaryota; kingdom Metazoa; phylum Arthropoda; class Arachnida; order Araneae; family Uloboridae; genus Uloborus; species Uloborus plumipes. The sequence continues at coordinate 73,189 of JAXGGA010002925.1, forward strand.
TACTCCAAGAACTAAATATAAGATCCATTTGATAAATTTAGCAAAAAAAAGAAAAAATCGGAAAAAGTTATGCAGAAAATATTAATCTTCTGTTCATAAAGAGGAGTGTTAAAAATGTGCAGCGGGGATTTATTTGCTCTTGCTTTCGATATCATACGGAAGTTGAAAGGGTTGCATCACTAATGCCATCTGTTGAGAGTAAATGTAAACAAAATATTTAAGTCTGCTATTGGTAGACTATGCGCATGTTAGACTATGCGCATGCTCTCAGCGTTTGACTATGAATGGTTTGACAGTACGACAAACAAACAGAACTTTCGTTTTATGTCTTCTCTATTGTTTCTCTTTGAATACAAATGTCATCCGGCTCCGTTTCTCTCGTCAGAAACAAAATTGTATCAATATTGTTCTTGAGTCGAAACCATACATTTCCAATCTTTTTTTATTTTCCATTTTGAATACATAAATCCTGGACAAATACATACTACAGATTTGAATCATATTCATTTAACTTGGAGATTTAATTTCTTTCACTTTGAGTATTCTGACATAAAATTATATATACATATACTGCTGCGGACAGGTAAGCTGCTGTATATTACAAAAATGAGCTTTTGAGATACTTGAAAAAACACATTTTTTGATTCCACGCAAGCACTAGTTCAGCAGACCCTCACAGTAAGGGACGCTATTGGGAGCAAACATTCAGTATCTTTAATGGAGGTGTTCCTTCTTCAAAGACATTTGAATTGATGAATGTAGTGTATTGTCTCAAAATAATTTTATAATACAAAAAAAAAAGAAACTGTTAACATGTTAAAATAAATGCTGAAACTATTACATAAATACCACATAAAATTCAGAATAATCTAAGTTAAGAAAAGAAATTACTAATTAAAATTCATTCAAAAATTTAGTAATTTCAAAGCTTTTTTTTACTTACTACAGAAGTTGTTTGAAACAATTCGTGACATGAAATTGTTTTATGTCTTGTACTTGAAAATGCAGTACAATGTAAATTACATGTTCACATTTCAAGTTTTATGTATGAAGCTTGTTAATGGGCACGAGTTAATGGGCAATAGGTATGCTTGTAAATTGCAACAAGAATCTTAGAATGCATACTTCCCTCTTTGTACATGTTAAAGTCAAACTTTCACCAATCAGTTTTGATACAAAAAAATTAACCTTGATTTTCAGGAAGTTCATTATTTCTTACTTATTTATTCATTGATTTTTTTACTCTTTTTTCTCCATTATTGTCCTTTATACGGTGTCCTCCCTTATTTCGAGGCAAATACATGGAGAGGCAATATATTTAAAGAGACTGGCACTAGAAAAACCTTCCCTTAAATAGAAGTGTCCCTAAAGAGAGGTACTAATGTACAACGATGGAATTTGATGCTATTTACGTGCTTTATTTTCAGTAAAAATAAATAAGCAAACTTGTGCAGTAAAGAAGGAAGTAATACACTGTAAAAATGAATGTTGTTTTTTCAGTATAATACAGCTAATTTTTTGTAATAAACTAAAAATTGCTAATTTTACAGTAATAAACTGTCAAATTACTCATTTTACAGTTTATTACAGTGCATTTTACAGTTTTAAACTGGAATCCCTGCTGCCAGTCTTATACTGTTGTTGCTACAGTATAATACAGCTTAATTTTACGGCAATAAAATGTAAAATTTCTAACTTTGCAGTAATAAACTGTAAAATTGCTAGTTTATTACTGAACTGTGAAAAATGACTCGTTTTGACAGAAAAATACTGCTAATTTTGTAGTAATAAACTGTAAAAATTGCTAACGTTACAGTAATAAACTGCAAAATTGCGAACTTTACTGGTTATTACCGTGCATTTTACAGTTTTAAACTAAAATCTCTGCTGCCACTATTATACTGTTGTTTTTACAGTATAATACAGTTAAATTTTACGGCAACAAACTGTAACTTTACAGTATGAAGCTATAAAATTGCTAATTTTACAGTTTATTACTGTGCATTTCACAGCTTTAAACTGAAATCTCTGCTGCCTGTATTATACTGTAAAAACAAGTTTATTAATTTTTTTTTTTTTTGCAGTGTAGTCTCGAAGGTCAAGTTAGTCACTCGGACGAAATATTGCGTCTTTTGAGGTGCAGTGAGGGGAGGGGGCTTAGCGGTAAAATATTCCCTTGGTTTCTAACCATATATGTGATTCTAGTACAGAATTATTTGCATACGAAGAAACATGCCCGCACCCCCTCTCAAGAGATAATATATGTGTAACCGAACAAAAACTTGTATACACTGCTCGACATTGAAAATGCAACACCAAGAAGGAGTGGTCAGAAATTGATGAAATTTGGTAAGAAGACAGAGACAGCATGGAACAATAAGTGATATTTATTTCAAAATAAATAAGCAAAATTTAGAGCGAGGACGGCGTCGGCTCAATAAGAAGTAGGACCACCGCGGACAGCGATGCACGAAGAAACACGTCTAGGCATGGAGTCAATAAGCCTGCGGATGGTGTCCTGAGGGATAGCACTCCATTCCCTTTCAACCATTTGCCACAGTTCGTCCTCTGAACGAGGCAGTGACAGGTTCTGCAAACGGCGTCCAATCACGTCCCACACAGGTTCGATTAGTGACAAGTCAGGAGAGTATGGTGGCCAGGAAAGCATCAGTACACCTCGTAGAGCATGTTGGCTGATTCGAGCACTGTGAGGCCGGGCGTTATCCTGTTGAAAAATTGCATTTGGCAGACCCTAAGGTAGGGGATTGCCACCGGCCGCAGTACATTATCTACATATCGTTGGGCCGTCATAGTGCCCCGAATACGAACTAGAGGTGATACGGAATTGTATGCAATAGTGCCCCAAACCATTATGCCACGTTGTCGCGCTGTGGGGCGTTCCACAGTTACTGCCGGATTCGATCTTTCTCCACGTCGACGCCACACACGTATGCGATGACTATCGTTGGACAAACAGAAGCGGGATTCATCTGAGAATACTACGGTTTGCCATTCTGCCATCCACGTCGCTCTGGTCCAGCACCATTCCAAACGTTGGAGTCTGTGCTGTGAAGACAATGGCAGTCTTCTTAGCGGGCGCCGTGATTGCAGGCCACGTGCAACCAGTCGACGGGAAATGGTTCTGGTCGACACAGGAACATCCAGGGTACCTTGCACGTGCTGCAGAATTGACGTACAAGTGACTTGCGGGTCCGCCACAGCTTGTCGGTGAATCCGTCGATCCAAGCGGTCTGACGTCACTCTGGCTGCACCTGCACCCCTCAATGTGGCTACATTTCCTCTTTCCAACCATCTCCGACACAGCCGATGCACAGTGCTTGCATCCATGTGGGTATCAGCTGCAATTTGACGTATGGACCAACCTCCCCTTTTCAGTCCGATCACCATACCCAGTGGCGGCGCCAGCTATGGGGCTGGGGGGGCAATTGCCCTCCCGTCGGAAACGTCTTGCCCCCCATCGGGGAAAATTTCTAACTTCGTCGGGAAAATCCGACGATCAAATTTTCCGACAGAAATCTGAGTGCCGAAAATCTTTCCGATCCCGACGGATCAGTAAACTGCTTTCAATAAAATAATTCAATCAAAAAAACCGTTTTTTTCTCTAAAATATTCTCATTATTTAATGAATTACGCGTTTCCAGACCAATTTTGAACACGAGAACCTTCGGGAGACTGGCAGTAGCAACAGGATGCACCGGTTAGATATCGTCGTATCTCTTTTAAACGAACGTAAGTTCTGCTGGAGAAAGTTATTTTTGTTCAGGTTGAAAAGGACAAATCTTCCTCTTTTTTTTCGTACCAGCTGTCCTTACCCAGCAAATCGCCAGCAGCATGGCAAACGGACATTCATTGTCTGTCACTTTCTGAGAATCTGATAATCATCGACACGTGTTTATCTCCAGGGCCTTTGCCAGGCCACCCTCTGAGGAGGAGCGATACTTCAGACTCGGGGTAGTAAAGAATAGTCTGTGAAGAAACGAAGCATACCCTAGGCCACAGTTCAAATTCGCCCTTCGCACCGTCACGTCATGGTGAAAGAATCCTAAAAAATCTTAACCAAAATCTAAACGAATTGAAATTTATTAGAACAGAACAGAAGTCATATCCAGAAGTAACTGGGTAAGTGTGTGTTATAAACTTTTGAAATGCTTTTTTTTTAGCAATAGGGGCAGTATGAATTTGATTTTTTTTTTTTTGTGTGTTTTCTTTCTTCGTTTCTTTCTTCCTTTCATTTAAAACCGTACACATTTAGATAGCAACAAGTTAAAAATTAAATCTACACCCTTTGTGTTTAGAGGTGAGGAAAAAAAGTATTGATACTTTTTTTTCGCTCATATTTTTCGGGATCCGGCTAGAAGGTCCAAAACCGAAAGGTCCACGAACAGAAGATCCACGTTCAAAAGGTCCGCCAGACAGAAGGTCCAAGGAGCATAAGGTCAAACAGCCAAAAGATCCACGAATAGAAGGTCCATATTTTTGGACAGCGATGGCATAAGGTCCAGATTTCTCAGTGGGTGGACAAAAGGTCCAGATTTTGGGTTTATCTTTTGTCTTCAACTTATTTTGTTAAATATTCAAGTTTTACATGGTAATTACCACCATAATACATGTTTTTTAATATAAAATATCTCTATAGATCCCCTTTCCCCCACTCATGAGATGTAAAGGTAATTTAAACATTAGGTTGCCTTTTTTTTTTTTTTTGTTGAAATGTGTTTTATTGTAAATGTAGCGTGGAGATGACCCCTTATGTGCCAACGGGTTTGCGCGCATTATGCACGTAGTGTATAGCGGGAAAATTTTGGAATCTGCCTTGAGGGCTGATCAATGTATTTCAAGACTTCTTCCTTGTTATTGCTGATTGAGGGATACATGTCAAGGTCATTAGAGGTAGCTGCGTTTAGTGGGGGAGATAATTTTCAGAGGGGTGGTCGGGTGGTGATGTCGGAAGGAAGAAGACGAGTTTTTTTCGTTGTTTTTGTTTTTCTGTTATAAAAACAGCGGCTGGTTTTTGTTTGTTTGTTTGTTTTTTTAATCGTCGCCACAGTTGCTGTTATTCTAAAGGATTTGTTTTTTTTTATTACTGCTAATTTATAATTAATCATAAAAACATAAAACAATTAATATTATTATTAGTATTTTTTTGTAAATAATATTGCTAACACCATTATTATTATTCTTATCGTGCGTTTTTAGAGTATATTTCTCAGTCTTTCAGTGTTTTTACTATTAGTTTTTATTATAAGTGCAGTTTTTATTATAAGCAGCTAATTTTTCATGCAGACCAAAGGAAAATATTCCCAATGTAAAATTTTGCTACTTAATAAATTAAAAAACAAGGAAAATTTATTAAAAATAAATGAATAAATAAACAAATCTTTTATCCAAGAAAGCCACACGAGAGATTAAGAGAAAGATACAGTTTTGATTACTTATTCCTTTACATTCAAACGAAACTAAATAAAAAAAAATCTCCAACATAATGGTCTCCTATACTGCAAGCAGACTAGTTTATAAGATAATTCTTTTTATTTATTAAGTTCAATTACTCTTCATTTGTTTTTCATTTCCTTTATCATTTAATATTTTTGTTTTGTGTATCTCTGAAATTCTTTCGAAAAATAAAATTGTAAATGTACGTACATCTTTATCCTTTTGTTTAGTTTCAATTCTGATTGTAAACCCCCGACGCAACAAGGAAGGGGGTTAACGTGTATAAAGTTGACGTATCTGTGTATTTGTCGATCTGTCTGTGGCACTCTACAGGCTGATCGGATGGACCGTTTCGAAAAAAATATTTTTTGAAAGGAGAGTGTTCTCAGCTAGATCGCGTTTTTGAATGACATTAACACATTAATGCCTAGCGTCCCTTTTTAAGGACGGTCCAAAATAGGGTCTGAATTTCCCCAAAATGAGCAAAGCTCACACTTCTTGCATTGAAAAAGAGGCTCCTTGTAGCCCCGAAACACGTGTCTGCAATATACCTGTATATTTGTGCATTTTAAACGTTGGATTTAAACTTCACAAATTATTGTGTTCAATTAGTACCTTGGTATTGTTTCAATTCGTTATTAACAGATTGCAGCACATAACCATTGTAAAGTGTGTTCTGTAGCAGTTTTAATATGATCTTTATCAAAAATGACATCGTTCACAATCTCAAGAAAAAAAGCGAAGTTTTCAAAGTTATTCCCAGTTTATGTTAATTGCTGATTTTATTTCTTCTTATAAAATGTCTTTTAAATATTATATCGTAGGCAGAAAAAAAAATTTGGTAAAAAAGTATGTACCCTCTGGGGTCTATCGTAACTTTTAAGGGACGATTTTTCTTTCCTCAATAAAGAAATTATTTTTTACGTAATATTTTTTTTATTATTTTTCCTGTCCATTAAACACTGTTTGTAACCAGTATACAAAATATCTTTGGAAAAAAAATGTCAGGCATTAATGGGTTAATTAACGAAGATATTAATTAAAAACCTTTAAATGGTTTTTCACGATTTTTGAAGAGAAAAAAAAACAAGAGAAAAGTAAAACAACAGTATCAAAATGAAAAAAAAATTCTGCATCTGATAGAATGTGTTTGAAACTTCCATGTTATTTAGAATTCGAATGCTAACGTTTTTTTAGAAAATGCGGCTAAACCTTAAATTTACGCAATTAGAAGCCGATGTCATTGTTGGCCCACGAAGAAAGAAAACTCAATGATTTAAAATGTTTTTCTGTTGCCATTTTATATTTGTTAACAATTAAAATACTTGTAGTTGATTTTAGTATGAGGTTTTAAAAGAATATTCAATTTTCCCTCTTTATTCTGCTTTTGCCGACTAGCAAATTTACTAATAAGGATCATCGTTCCTTTTCCGCGTTTACCTGGTCCTCTTGAAAACAACTGAATGTATTTAAATTTAAAATGTTTTTTGATCAGTGTAGTTCGTTTTAATATGAGGTCGGCAATCAGGGTCTGGGGTTTTTTAATTTTTTTAATTTAATCCTAATACTTGTACTGTTTTGTTTTGGGTTTATGGTCAGAATGATTACCTTTTATGCGAATGCACCATAAAAAATTAAAACACTGGAGAACGGGGGGGGGGGGACTTTTAATTTTTAAATTATACCTGTGCCCCCCTGTCGGGCAAGCTTGCCCCCCTGTCGGGCATTTCCTAGCGCCACCTCTGACCATACCCCTTGTAAAGTCGTCTATATGCTGGAAGTGTCTTCGTTGAGGACGGCGTGGCATTTCCTCCTATCACACGTATCCTTCGAGACAAAACCAAATTTCTCCGATAATTAGTCTGGCAGAAAAACCAACATGAACATAGCCCACTTTTCAACTTCATTCTCTTATATCTTACTTCACGTGCGTCGGAGAGCTGCGCATTTCATATCATTTGCATAACTCAGTGACGTGCGTCTACGGTAAAATTTGCATGAATTTCTGACCACTCCTTCTTGGTGTTGCATTTTCAATGTCGAGCAGTGTATCTAGGAGCGGCATTCCACGAAAAAGTAGACGGAGCACGGAATTCCTTTTTCTTTTTCTTTCCTTTTTAAGGAATTTAGTTATTTGTCTATTAATTTATTGTCACTTCTGACAAACATGATTAAGAAAAATCTAATTTTCCCAATACACTGCAAAATTGGCAGCCGAGGTTCCATTTTAAAACTGTAAAATGCACAGCAATAAACTGTAAAACTAGCACTTTTACAGTTTCTTACTGTAAAGTTAGAAATTTTAGTTTATTGCCGTAAAATTTAGCTGTATTATACTGTAAAAACAAAAGTATAATACTGGCAGCAAAGGTTCCAGTTTAAAACTGTAAAATGAACTGTAATAAACTGTAAAAATAGTGATTTTGCAGCGATTTTATTATTGTAAAACTAGCTGTATTATACTGTAAAAACAACATTCGTTTTTTACAGTGTAGAAAATTTGTGATGCGATTGGGATAATTTGAATATTAACGTTCGAATAAAAAATAATGCCAATAAGTTTTATTTTTTCAAAAAAGTCCGAAAATTGTTTGTTTACACAGCATGTATTCTATTTTAAAGCACCAAAAATTATTAGAAAATTACTATTTTCCTTCCATAGATCATTTATTTCTATTTCAAACAAATGATATTGATTTCTAGACTACCAGCACAGTTATTATGAACTGATATGAGGAAACTTTGACACTCCGAGCTTATTGTTCCCCTCTGATTCTTCTGTCTTGTGATCAAGAAAATGATCACAAGGCAGACAAAATATCACTTTAATTCTCACTTTCACTTTCTCCATTCCTCCTCTTTTAAAGAATAAGAAACTTCTTTCTTCCTACATCCTGTATTTTGCACGATTTTACCCCCTTCTCCTTATCGTGCTCTTCTCTTATTTAGTTTTCATTCTTATTCACATGCATCAAATTCGCTGGAAAATGAATAAATACTGAAAATGCACGTACATAACTTTTATATAGAAGAAATAAAAACTTATTAAGCTATAATTTTAGTCGTTTAAGAAAAATACAACGTGCTGCAGTATTTTTTTTTTTTTTGCAGAGGTAAAACAAGCAATGAACCATGATCATAACAACAGTAGCTCAGAACAAGGCTCGAATAACCTCTAAAGATAAAAAACCTCGGTCACAATTTGGGGGGGGGGGGGGCTGCTTTTTGTTTGGGACTTTTTTTTTAATTCTATACACTTTGAACGCCAACACACTAATACTACAACTATTACTTACAAAAGTTGAAAAACAGACTTCAGATTTAACTTTTCTCCCCCTTTCTCCACTAAAAAATTTTGTATACATTACGGCTGTAGTGAAATTTAACACTTAATCAGTGAATTGTGTGACTATACTGGAGCAAAATCGAAGAATTTTTTTGAGATTTAATGACAGAAAGTGACCAAAGCAGTGATTTCTCTTGCTGTGAGAGTCTTTATCAAGGAACAAAAAAAAAAAAATTTTGAAATGAAAGTTTAATTTTTGACCAAAGTTTAAAGTCAGTTTTGAGCCCCGAGAAAATTCTGAATGGAAGCTCAAGCTTCCCAAGCCTTTTCACTAATCAGGCAAACGCTCAGAACACTGTTTTTGGCCACAACACAAAGCATCTATGCTTAAAACACTTTCAACATTGTCCATAGATGTTGGATGCATATGTGAAAAAAAATATGTACCACAGATTAAGACGTACAGTGCTATTGGATGGCTTAACCCTAAAGTCCGAAGAGCTGAAGCTATTAAATTTCTGTCATAAAACTTTTTATGTTCTGAATAAAAAGATGACTCTAAATTATGAAAAGATTCTAAATTATGAATGTATTTACCTCAATTTACAACACTTAACTCATTACCATAGTTAGTTATTATTGGTGTGTTGTTTAAAAAGTCAACTTTTTAAAATAATTTTATGACTTTATTAACACATTTTAATAATCCGATAAGTAGTTTCGAAGATCAGTCCTCGGTCAACACTTTTCTTGAAAAGACTAAAACTTTTGGCTTTTACTTTAAGTCGTGAATAAAAATTAAGACTTTGCTAATAAGAAAGAAGCGTTATGCATTTAACAAAGCAAACTCAATTAAATTTTGAGGAAAATATACTTAAAATTTGACGACTTCTTACTCTTGACAAGTTACTCTCTTTTAATAACCAGCGAAAAATCAACGTCAACATCAATAACAGCGCGATCAAAAACACTGGCGTTAATCGGGCATTAATAAATCAGTGGAGACGACTCAGGCTGGAGAGATAAAGCAGCACAAAAACAGCTGGCAAGTGATTGGATATTAGCACTTAGCATACGTGTGTAGGTCAGGATCCCCCAACCTCCGAAAAGATGACATCAATTTTGACAGTAATCTGTTTACCAATGGTTAAACCTGACTCAGGCTTCGGAGGTTCTTTTCGTCAAGGGGAATTTTTCATTCATGAATCACCTTTTTGTTCACGGTGGCATATTTATTCATTATCCCCATTAATCAATCTTGTTAACTAATTAAGAGGGAGATATTTTTTGACGATTATTCGGAGCTATTAATGCTGCATTAAAAGCTTGCCATGGTGTTCTTGGAGTCTGAAGACACTTAAAAATGCACTTCGTTTTGGATACTAAAGAGGGAGGTGGCTTTGATTATGGTAGAGAATTATCGAGGATCTTTTTTGATGGAGCTGTATGTATTTTTAGCTGCAGCTGAATAGTGTTTGATTTCTAAAATCTAGGGTATACTGGTAAAAATTTAGAAAAATTTGAGGCAAATGTTATTGTAAAAGGGAGTGCTTATAGTGATAGGTACTGTCTGTTTGCGTCTTGTGCACCTGGCAGTCAAGAACGCTTCCATTTGAAAAAGGGGAGATAGGTTTAGGATGCGCACTTCCCGACGCCTTCAGTTTTTGTTCGTTTGCAACTTCCTCGTTGCATTTCCCCCCTATTTAGAAAAAGTCAAGGAGACTTGGCGCGTGCGCAGATTCGACGAAGGTTTCACCAAAAAATGTTAGACAGTATACCTTTTAGCAAATCATAACAGGAAATATGTGACAACAAGTGCCAATTGGGGGCTGGCGTTTGTAGACTTTTTACGGTGAAATAGGATTTGAAGTTTAAAGTCCCAGAAAGGTGAATTGCAGTATTTTTTACAGCAATTTTTCAGAAATATTTTAAAGTAAATGTTATTGTAAAATGAAGAGCTTATAGTGAGGAGTATGTCTTAGAGCACATCATACGGGAAAGTAAACGGTTACAGTGCCATTGGTTTCAGTTTTTGTTTCTTACAGTGTAATAGAATTTTACGGTAAATAGTGTTAGAATCATAGATGCCAAGAATATTGCAGAAGAAAGAAAAACTGTTAGTGCCGAGTAAGTTTTATTATGAATCACATCGGGAAGTAAATGGTTGCAGTGTTAATCGGATGATGTTTTAATTTTTAACGCAGAACTTTACACTGAGGATTTTATTTTAAAAAAGACTGAGAACATGACTGATGAGAATTTTTATAGTTTTTTTTTTCTTTTTTTTAATGAGAAAGTTCGATGCTGATTCCAGTAATTATTACGAATGAAAATAGTCCTTATTAAAAAGCTAAATTCTATGCTATTGCCTTTTATAGGAAGTATGGAAATGCCACGACAGAGCTTACTGTTATTAGGATTGACCACATACGGGAGGGGGCGTGACCTCAGATCAGTGTTCAGGGGGGGGGGGGATAGTGCTTGAAAGGTTCCCCCTGTACTGTTTTTTTTTAAATTTAAATTAAGCTTCGAAATTGAATCTTGTAAAATTTGCATTAACCCAGATGACAAAGTCTATTGTTTTACGAAAAATTAAAGAAAGTAATTAGTTTTTTAAGAGGTGTGGTAGGTAAAGTAATAATAAATTGTATTCCTTAAATATTTAAAATCTCTATCTTTTTTTTTTTTTTTTCTGTTTCTGTCGTTTTTGATAAAATCTGTGAATTTATTATCTCTGATTTATTATTCTCAGTAGGCTTCAAAACTATTACGTTTTATTATATGGGACTACAAAAATCGGATAAAAATTCGTTTCCGGTTTGAAGTCAAAGAAAAGGGGCAAGTCTTAAAACTGATTTTAAAATTTCATTAGCATTTCTAATCATTTTCAGTTATATAAGTATTTTGAAAACTCCATCACTCATTTTTATGAAAGAAAATAGGAAAAAAAGGAACTAATCGTGTGACTAGGATTTTATCCAGAAATATTCCTAATTTCCGGAAAATGAATAACAAAGAAGTAAGTTTCAAAAAGAAGCATGTTCATTAAAAGACATATTTATGAATTTCAAATAAAGGCAAAGACATAAAGCTTTTACTGAAATATCAAAAATAATATTGCTCACTGAAATGTAAAGAAGTTAGTTTTGAAAATTCTTACCTCTTAATTGAAATATCCCAAAATAGTAATCCCACGTGGTATTATTTTTATATCCACACAAGTTTAAAGCACAAATCTGAAAAGCACATGTTTTCCGAAAAACCCACACAATTACCTCAACTTGCTATTGCCAAGCCTAACCCACATAGAGTAACCGTTAACGAAACTGGACCACTTTTTTCTCATTGGGTTGATAGTTGTTAATGTGGGCCAGGCACAAAATAGAGAAGAACCCCCTCTACCTACCTATGGAGCACCAGTTCGGGCGATTTTTTTTTCCTATCGAAAAGAAATAGCAAAAGGTGTAGAAAAAAATCTCGATTAGTAGGTCAGTAAGGGGAAAGCTTTTGCATAAAAAAGTCCCCCTTCCACGTCCCGTTGCATTCTAACCTATTTCGAGTGCAGAAAAAAAAGGATTTTTCATCGTGGGGTAAGGAGTGCTTAAAAAGTGAGAGAAAAAAACACATAAAAGTTTTATTTCCTGGAGTGAGATGTTCTCACACAAGCAAAGGTTTTTTTATTACTATTTTACACGATCTAGCATTGATAGATGGGGCTTCTCAGGGATTTTACTTTCGATTTCTCCTCTCGGTGCAGTCCCCACCACTCCCAAAGATTCGCACCCTCTTTTTCTTCATTTCGTTCGAATGCGTTTTTTTGAGTTAGATTCCGGGATTCTTTTTTCTTTCATCCGGTCCGTCCTGTTCCGTGGTGGATGTGGCCCACATTCCATTATTTTGCCAGTTTTTTTTTCCTTAGAAAAGCCAAGTTCTCAGGTTCTATTTTCTGTTTGAATGTATGTGAGACATTTTATAAAAGTTTTTTGAAGTTGATTAGAAGCAAAACTGGAGATCATTTTCAACCTCAAGTTATTTTTCGAATAAAAATAGATTTTTTTTCTTTTCCTTATTTTTCGACTTCCCAACTCAAAACACTAGATTAAAACAGTGTAGTTACTCAACATAAGCTAATAAGCTAAATTAGCTGTCTTGTAACAGGTTCAAAGATGGTTCGAGGATGTCACTTTTTAATAAAAGAACTAGCTGCGTGGCCCGGCGTTGCACGGGCTGTAATGTAGTGAAGGCAGTTTCAGAAAACTACTCACCGCCAAGGCGGCTCGCCTTTAAAGTAGCGAGGAAAGTTTCAACAAACTACTCGCCACCAAGGCTGCTCGCCTTTAAAGTAATGAGGAAAGTTTAAACAGTCTACTCGCCGTCAAGGCGGCTCGCCTTTACAGTCGCGAGAAAAGTTTCAATAAACTACTCGCCGCCAAGACGGCTCGCCTTTAAAGTACCAAGGAACAGTTTAACAAACTACTCCCCGCTAAAGCGGCTCGCTAAAATGCTTTCCTGCATCAAAGAATCAATCGAATTATTTGCACATGCTTCCTCAAAAATAAAGACAGTGTCAAGTAGCGCATACTTAGCACTCTCCCTAAATAACAAATAAAATTCCTTTCCAAAAACAATTATTTCCAAACCGTTTTCTTCCTGTAAATTTAATTGCAAAATTCTAAACGAAAAAGTTCTTTTAGTATTTGGATCGCAGCCAAAAAAAGTCCCTTCTAAAAACAGCAATTGCAATTTTATTTAAAAACACATTTTCAAAATGGTACCAGAGTAAAAATATGTCATTAATAATTAGAATAAAAACAATTGTTAGAACTTTGTTATAACACGTATTCAAAATGACAATGGAAAAAATAATACTCTTTCATTTTAAAAAGTTCAATTTAATTAACGTTTTAATTTGAAATCCCAACGGAAATAAATAAATATCTTGGAATTTAAAATAGTTCAACAATTTAATTAACGTTTCAATTCAAAATGGCAACGGTAAGAAATTAATGTCTTGGAATTCTAAATTAATAGTTCAATAATTTAATTAACGTTTTTATTCAAAATGGCAACGGTAAGAAATAATGTCTTAGAATTTTAAATAGTTCAATAATTTAATTAACGTTCTAATTCAAAATGGCAACGGCAAGAAAAAAATATCTTGGAATTTTAAAAAGTTCAATTTAATTAACGTTTTAATTTGAAATCACAACGGAAATAAATAAATATCTTGGAATTTAAAATAGTTCAATAATTTAATTAACGTTTCAATTCAAAATGGCAACGGTAAGAAATTAATGTCTTGGAATTCTAAATAGTTCAATAATTTAATTAACGTTTTTATTCAAAATGGCAACGGTAAGAAATAATGTCTTAGAATTTTAAATAGTTCAATAATTTAATTAACGTTCTAGTTCAAAATGGCAACGGCAAGAAAAAAATATCTTGGAATTTTAAATAGTTCAATAATTTAATTAACGTTTTAATTCAAAATGGCAATGGTAAGAAATAAAAGTCTTGGAATTTTAAATAGTGCAATAATTTAATTAACGTTTTAAGTCTAAATGGCAACGGTAAGAAATAAAAGTCTTGGAATTTTAAATAGTTCAACCATTTAATTAACGCTTTAATTTAAAATGGCAACGGAAAGAAACAAAAGTCTTGGAATTTTAAATAGTTCAATAATTTAATTAACGCTTTAATTTAAAATGGCAACGGAAAGAAATAAAGGTGTTGGAATTTTAAATAGTTCAACCATTTAATTAACGCTTTAATTTAAAATAGGTACGGAAAGATACAAAAGTTTTGGAATTTTAAATAGTTCAATAATTTTATTAACGCTTTAATTTAAAATGGCAACGGAAAGAAATAAATGGCTTGGAATTTTAAAAGTGCAAGGAATTTAATTAACGTTTTAGTTAATATCTCAGCTAATTAACGTCGTACAATTACGCGGTTGGTCTTATTGTCTTCCTTAGAAAATTTCGAATCGAATGGTATTATGTTTGATTCTTTACGCTCAGCGGTTTTTGAGGAGTTCAAGCTTCAGACGGACAGACAGACAGACAGACAGATAGACAGACAGACAGACAGACAGACAGACAGACAGACGCGGACAGATTTTAATAGTAGTAATAATTAAATTATAGCTTTAAAAAAATGAAAAATACGCTTTTAGAGTTAATCAAACTATAAAGAGATTTTTAAACAATGATGTATTACATTTTTACATGCAATTATGCTACACAAAACATGTAATATAATTTAGTATTTAGTATTAATAATAGTAATAACTATATTACTTTCATATTTGCAAAGAACGTGAATTTTATATCTTATTCAGAGTTACATATAAATAACCGAAACACTTAACAACCATCTAAACCAAACTAAAACAACCATCAACATGTAACAATATAGTTTAGCCTTTAGTATTAGTAATTAAATGTATTACTTTTATGTTTGTAAAGAAGGTGACTTTTATCTTTTATTCAGAGTTACATACATACAAACAAACGAATCCACATATGAAACTTTTAAAAACGTATTAAAAATAAAGAAAACCGAACTCTCAGAAGCCAGTTTTCCATCCCTGAAACAATATCGACCTATTATCAACGGCTGATTCATAAATATTTTTATTATCTAGTTTAGCTTTTACCACCTCTTTTCGGTCTTAGTTAATGTGTTTATTATCATTATTATTAACTATTATCATTATTAACTCTTTTTTTTAATCCTTGATTTCTGTCTTTTTTCCCCTCTCACACTTTTGAATTCATGTTAAAAAGAGAAAACAGATATTGCACATTAATTCAGGCTGACAGATTGAAAATTTAACCAATATTGAAGGTTCGATTACGTTTACTATATTTGTGCCGTTACCAATATTGCTACAATTATACGGACTTTGTTTCAAGTCTTGTTCTAGAGTTGTTTTGCTATTCAAATACCACAAAAATTTTTAATATGTTTCTTTATTAGATTAATCTGCATGATACAGTGAAGTTTTGACAGTTTAGGGGAAAAAACAGAATTTGAAAATTAAGTTGACATTCAGTGCAGGAAAATAAACTTCCCAAACGTGTGTTTAGTTCTGGCAAACTATTAGTTTGTTAAAGGTTCTTTTCTTAGAAATAAATTAACACAAAACGATATTCTGCTGCGTGTTAGGATTTTTTATTTTTACTTTGATCAAGGCCAAAATGGAGTGCTTGTCTTATGTCAGAAGAAATATGCGTGCATTTCGTTAAGTATTGAATTTGACCATTTATCAATACATCCAATGTCTCAAATTTAATTCAAAGAGCCCTTTGAAACAAAAGCGAAAATAAAATAGTACATTTCTTGCAATAGCTAGTTGCCTACACTTAAAAAAACCCTGAATTTTCAGGAAGTTTTTTACTGATTTTAACAGAAAATTTCTGTTTTCGCTTCAAAACGTATCTTTTCCTTAAAGAAACAGAAATTCCGTGATCCACCACGTTGGAGAAACAACAACGGAATTTTCCCGTCTTTATGGTTGCGGCGTTAACTATGATTCGTTGATCAAATTACGAGACGACAAAACTTGTAGAGCCGTTGTGAACTAATATATTCGTATCAGAGCTTCCTGTGAGAGACGGAGAGAAGCGAACCTTGTACTCTTCGCATTATTAGTCTTTCGGGTAAGTTTTAGTTCATAATTAGGACTTTTTATCATTTCTATCTTTACGTAATATAGGAAAACACGGAAAAATAAATAACTTAAAACCTATGATTACACAAAAACTGCGTGTTGGAAGAATTCTGACTGGATATTTGAAATCAGGGTCAAAAATGACCTTAGAAGTGCTATAAATGTTTCAGTAGTTAAAATCTTTGTTTGCCAAAGTTATTGGTGAATAAACTTCCGTGTTATTCATACTTATTCCAGTTAAACACTAAATAAATACCTATTGTACTTCAAGGGCGTACTACCCCCCCCCCCCGAAATCGAGAAAGATTTTTTCAAAAGTAGGTGTTTAGTTCGTGTTTGCTCAAAAAAAAAAACTTAAGAAAAAAGCACACTTTCTATTAACATTGTTTTCGAAGATGCAGATAAGGAAGGGCCTAGAATGGTCTTTCCCTCCTATACCTCACCCCCTGAAAAAAATCGGATTTTTTTTTTATAAAGGTAATTATTATTATTTGGTTTAAGTTTACTCTTAAATTATAAACATACTTTTATCTTGAAATACATAAATAAATGAATAATTATTGCTAATAATAATTCGTTAGATGGCACCAGGCAGTGGTGTAAACCAAGAGGGTCCCAGAGCCCTTGCGCTTTACTCAAGAGAAAAAAGAATGTATCTTGCTAAAATGAAGATATTTCAATTAGAAAA
This sequence comes from Uloborus plumipes, assembly GCA_038373865.1. NCBI lineage: Eukaryota > Metazoa > Arthropoda > Arachnida > Araneae > Uloboridae > Uloborus > Uloborus plumipes. Next base: position 90,292 of record JAXGGA010002925.1, read on the forward strand.
CGCATAGAAAAAATCCTAATCATTTTGAATAGAAGTCTTTAGATGAAAAATATTCAACACATGTAGATTATTAGTCAGCAAATTACGTTTCTCTCTTTCTTCTCATTCCCCCTTTTTTCTATTTAGTCAGGAAATAAGAGTCTTTAAAATAATGCTACACTCAATAAATTTAAAATAAAGTGTAATCATTCCTTCCCTGCAAGAAATTTAAAATAAATTGTAAGTATTCCTCGCAGCAAGAAATTTAAAATGTAGTGCAATCATTTTCGGTTTTAGTTTTTTCACAAATAATTTCCAAGCTTTCAGCTGAACAAAACAAAAACAAAAAAAAAAAAAAAAAAAAAATTGAAAAGAGGTAGAAGTCCAAGCCGGCCGAGCTAGAAGGGGCAATTTTCAATCTCTATACCAGTGGTGAAATTAAAGAATAGAGTGCCTCTCACTGGCGGGTTTAGGGTAGGTGTCGAGGCTCATATATCTGCCAAGCATGAATTCAAAGAAATCTCATGACCCACCTTAACCTTTAGGAATCGGGCGGTACACATGTTGTACCATAAGACTTTTTTCTTTAGAGGACGGGGTTGAAATTTTCACTCGAACCTTTTGGAGCTGAGGATTTTTTCAAGGTTTCATACGTCATATCCAAAAATTTTCGGAAGAGTGTTCTTTTCCCGCTTCTCCTTCAATACCTTGGTCAAACATTGCCTCAAATGGCATTTTAGAGATTCAAACAGTTAACGGTAGTTGATATCCCCTTACTTTTCTATAGTCTTTAGCTCTAAAATGTGTTTTTAGAAAAGAGAGAGCTCCCGAATTAGTCTCTATTCCCAAAAATTTCCAGGAGAGTCCCTAAATCCTTTTATTATCCTAAATGTTGTCAGACAAAGCCTAAAAGTAGTTGTTCCTATCAAGAATCATGGCATAAGCGGCGCTATTGAATTATTTTTTAGATGCGTTTTTAAAAGTTTTTGTTTTCTTTTTCTTTTACGTGTGGCTCTCGTTTTTAGAGGGATCTTCGTGGAATTCTTGGATGATAAGTTTTTGCTCTTGGGAGTAATGGGCACCTCTGCTAAAAGTGAAATTTTGAATCTTCAGTTTAAAAAATAGAGCTTAAAATTGCATTCTTGAAGCTTCAATGCCGCAAAATTTCGGGGTACAGCGCCCGAATCCTGCCTCTTCTCTTGACGGTATTAAAGATAACCAAAAATTTTTTTAAACATTAATTTCGGGCGAGAGTCCTTGCTAACGTTATTACCAAAGATGGTCTAAAGTAACGATGGCTTAAGGTTTCAATTTTGAAAATTTTCAGAGGGAGATCCCTAACCACTTTTTGTCTCTTAAATTTTAACGTCTCCAAAGAGAACGCGAAATTGCGCATATATGTATCGAAAATCTTTCAGGGGAGGTTCTTTGAACTTTTACTTCTCAAAGATAACTTAAATGAGACTTCAGTTCAAAAAAAAAAAAACTCAGCTTCTTTTCTTTTACTCTATCATGAAGAAATATATCCTGAGTTGTGCTTCAGTGACAAAATATTTCAGGAGAGATGCCCCGAGTCTTCTCAATTTCTTTAACGTTACTAAAGATAGCCTGAAATTGCGTGTTTAGAATTTAAGTTTCAGTAAGTTTCCCAGAGGAGTCTTGATCCTTCAACGTCATCAAAGGTAGCATAAATAATTTTAATTTTGAAAAAAGTTTTGGAGGGAATCTAAAATGTCGTAATTTTCTATCTTTTCCAAAAATTACAATATTTTAATTCAATTTGAAAATTTCTACCTGTCTTACAGTAATAGCGGAAAAAAAGTTGAGGGGGGGGGGGGCTAAGCTTGATTATATGGGCCCCCTCCGAAATAAAAACCTATATACGCCACTGTTGTACTTAAAAAGTAAATAAAGGTAATCCAACGATTAAAGGCACAAATACTGCAGATAGCAGCAGACACGTGTTTCGCGGTTGCAAGGAGCCCCTTTTTCAAGCAAACAAGTGTGAGCTCCATGATGAAAAGTCATCCTTTTCTCGGGTGCCTTTTCATCCTAGAGCTCACACTTCCTTGCTTTGAAAAAGGGGCTCCTCTTAAACCCAAAACACGTGTTTGCTGCTATCTGCAGTATTTGTGCCCCTAAATGTTGGCTTACCCTTGCGTACTCATCAATACGCAAGTTACTTTCGAGTTACTTTCACGGATATAATTAAGATTAAAGTAGGCTTATAATGTGAATAGCATTAATAAACATTTAAATTTCTAGGGATGCACCGCCCCCATTATACAATGTACATTTCTATATTAAGAAGTGATTAAGCAGTCAGAAATGCGTTGGAAGTTCATTATCAAGGGGGCATCCTAAAATTCTGGTTCTAAGCGTTCATACTGTCGGATAAATTTCTGATTTGCCCCGTGATATTTTCCTACATTAAGTATTCATCTGCTGCTTTTAGAACCAGACCACCTTGGGCAAAACTGTAATATCTAATGCCCCCTGTTTTCAAATTTTTGAAGGAATATATTGCACTAATTTTAGAATTTGCCCTAGATAGAACATTTACGAAGGATAGAGAACTTTTGTAAGGGGTTCACAGAACAGAAATATTTGAGAGCCTCTGTTTTAAGCACTTAGATGCGGTACTTAGATGTTTTTTTTTTATATTATTATAATTTTTCAACAGTATCTTTTATTTCGCATTTTTTACGGCATAGATAGCACGATATTTGCTTCAAGTATTAGGGTATAATTTTGTAAATGCTACGATTTTTCACTATTAGAGCATTCATTGTAATAATATTAATTAAAACCAATACACACATACTTGCGCTCGCGCGCAAGCATACGCATGCGCCTAATGCAATTCGTGGTTGTGAAAAACGTCATTTGAATTCAAGGTGTCAAAATTAGAATCAATTTTTCCCTTTGTTTCTATCTTTCTTTATTTCGTTTTGTAAAGCTGGGGAGTGTACAAAGCTAGCAGAATAAACCTGTTTCTCATCATGAATATTTTAGATCCATTTCCACTTTTTATTAAAAAAAGGTATTGCTCGCAATGTATCTAGTGAAAACGTGTTAATAAAAAAGCATTTTCCTCTATGTCTTACAAATATTTCTTTACTTTCTCACGTATAACAATCCTCCACCATCTACAAATTTGGAAGCACATGACAAAACGGCAGTTAAAAAATCGTCTGAAAAACTGGAGAACACTGAAGGTCCGCAACGGGCAAAAAAGGATGCAGGTGAGGCTCACTCAGGGTCTCCCCCGTTGCCCCCTCCGAAGAACGACATTCGAAATCCGCTACTGGTGACATTGAAGCAGACGACGGGGCAGACGATTTTTTTTTCTTTTTTTTCCCAATCGTGATTTTTTATAGGCGTTATAACAGTATCCTAGTTGCAACGCGGAACTGTGACAGAAAAAAAAAAGATGACTATTTTTTATTCCCTGTTTAACTGGTTCAAGGGCACCATAGGGAATAAATATAAACAGCTGTTTTGTATTGAATTAGGTAATCTGAAGGAGCCGCAGTTGGAATCAGACCTTGAAAAGTGTTGAAAGTCAAAAACTGCACAGTTTATACTTACACTCTGTGTGTGTTCTTTATTTTATAACTGCTGTTATTGAAACGTTGAGAAATTTTAATTAATAAACTAAATGCATGCTTTTAAATATTTTAAGTGTTTATGAGTGGAAAAAAGTATGCTTAAGACTAAATTTAAACGGTTCCTACAGAAGTTAGAAAGCTTGTTTTTTTTTTTTTTTTTTTTTTTTTTTTAATTGAAGGGCTTGAAGGATGAAGGGGCTGTGTTACATTAAAAAAAATAAACTCTCTGGATAATGGTGAGCAATGGACACAGGTAATAACAGCTGGTACGTCAAAAAGTAGATGTCATTAGATCAATTTCATACGCACACTAACACAAAACCAGAAAACAAAAAAGCTGCAATAACTGCAACAATAAAACTTTGAAGTTTAATCACTCACAATTTCTGTTTTGTCACATAACCCTTTCATCTCCCAAGCCCTTCAATTATTAAAACCATTTCTTTCAGTAATGCGTATATTATAGCTGCCAGCTCTGTGGCAGCGCTGTGTTCGCTCCAGAAAGTGGTAAACTTTCGTGCGTTCTTTCCAACTCCTGAGTGAAGTAAATGCCTCCCAAATTTTCCTCCAAGCATTGAAACCCCCCCCCCCCGTGATATATTCAGTGATTGGAATTGCTGGAGACAGATTTTGTGTTTTTTCAATTGACATGATCAATAAGTCATATCTCCGGATTATCAACTAAGAACTGTATTGTATTTTTTTCTATCATGGACACATCATACTGTTTCTCTTTCTATGTTAAAAAAATTAGAGAGGTGTTTTTTGTTGGTTTGAAATAAAATAATAAAATGTGGTTTTCAAAATAATTTCATTAAAATCAAGTTTTCGATAGATTTAAAATCTTTGTAACATTGAAAATGCCCAAAACCTTTTTCAAACAATTAAAGCTATTACACTCAAAGTCAAAAATTGATTCGTATCAATCATAGTTAAACATTACCATTCATTAGTGGAAACGTATTGTGCAGTAATCTTTTAGTCATTTCACGTCAAATCCCCCAATGTTATGTGTTGTCATGTATCGGATTTTGCTCATTATTTTTCTGCAAATAAATATCAATCAGAAAAGATGAAATTATTTATTTTTTTAAATAAGTTTTGAATAAAATTTAATTTGAAAATTTTTTTTAAATCTGGATTTCTGTCCATTTTTTGGTGTCACTTTTGTGGTACGAATTTGGGAAAACCACGAAAATTTCTTCATTTTCCAACCATTTAACTGATTTAGGTTCAATTTAAAGCTAACATTCAACTATTTTTATATAAACTGCAAAGAATACCCTGTGTAAGATAGAATGGTGTCATTCATCATTCAAAGTCAAATTTTATGTTTTTTCGATTTGTAGTTTTAACATGTGATATCTCCGAAGTACAAACTATCATCCTTATCATATATCTTTCTTGTATGAACAATAATGCTCTTGATATGTTCAGAAAAAAACGAGAGTGTTTTTTAACGTTTTGATTTATGGTATTAATAATGTTGTAGGAAGAAAACGAATTGATGGTGCGTGTTTAGTGCACTTCCCCTAATAATGATTTTTAAAAAACCTTGCTATATGTTCTACGTTCTACACAACAGCATCTGCGTCTTTCTCTACCTCAAAAATCAGGATCAGCTTTTTACAAACTAAAAGGAGGAAAGATTACTAATTGCGTTTTTCTTTTTAAATCAGGCAAAGTTATGACTTAACGACTCAACCAACCTTTAATATTTTTCAGAAAGTACTTTTGAGTTATAGTAAGTTGTAACTCGAAAGATTTAAGTTTCATATGTTCTGACGTAGTCTACGGGATGTAATGTTACGCCGAGAAGACACAGTTCTGAAATGAAAAAGCGTCAGTTTCGCCATCTAGTGGCTATGCAAGTAAAGAAAGTTCGATGTGAAAATTACGTATTAATTCAGTACACTCCCAAGGGGGGGGGGAATAATGATATAGCTTATACAATGAGACATATTTTACAAAATTATTGGGAAAATACTTATAAAAAGACTTATATGCTGCAGTTTCTTCGCATTGACTAAAGCAGGTTGGCAATTTTACTGGAGGGACAGTGGTCATCGTTATCTCTATCAGGATCGGAAGCTTTTTTTTTTTTTTTCAAATTTAAAAAAAGTGAGAATATGCTTTGTTATTTTGTTGTAATTTTTTTCAAAAACATGTAAGAAAGTTTAATAGCTCTCTAAAATACCGAAAAGAATAAATATACGCATAGGCGGCTGGTGCACTAAAAAAGTGGAGGGTCAAGAGAAAAATAACGGGGAGTAAAAGAAATGTGGGAGGAGGGGAGGCAGCACTCTAGTTTTTCTTTTTGTTTTTGTTAAATTTGGCTATTTTATTGGATATAACTGATTAAATGACCTCTGAAAATGCGGAATATTTCCTCAAAAATCAACCATGCTTGTAGATTTTCATTCATTTTTAGAAAATAACCTGAAGAAAGTCTGATTTTTGGAATTTTCAGCTTTTATGAAATTCATCAATCCATTGGTAAAAATCTTTTTCTGCTCGATTATTACTTTTTAACCGTAAAAGGTGAGGGGGCAAGGACCCTTTACTTTTGGAAGTGAGGAGGCAGTCGACCCCCACCATGACCCCCTGTACTGTCTTCCTAAGCACAAAAGTGGTATCTGCAGACGGTCGCAAACGGAGATATTGCTGTTTTGCTCATCCATGTATTTGATTCAGAAGGTACTTTTTCATATTTTTTTTTAATACTTCCAGTTCTCAAATAACGATAAAACATTGCATTTAGATAAAATAAGTTACGAAGAACCAACTGGTGACAATAACTCAGTTTTCTTAAAACGTGCAGATATGACTTTTGTGCTGACGGCAGTGTACGAGTCGCCTATGAATATAAGTTAACTAATGGTGCACATCTCTCCTTCCCAAGAGCGATGGCGCAAGGCGCAACCCTCTATTTTAGGGAACAACCCCTCCCGTAAATGAGACTAACCATCTCTAAAACCCTATCCCTAAAAAATTTCAAGGGAGCAGTGACCACACCCTCATCGTCTGAGTTAATAACAAATTAATTATTTCACTATGTATTTTGTCTTGTTTTTTTGAGTCAATAGACACAGCACCTTTGCTGCTTCTGTCTTGCTATAATTAAAATTTTCTTTGTCACACAAATCTGTACCTCAGAACCAGACTAAGTTCATTTTCGCCATTTTGCAGTAGAGGGCGACAAAGATTGTCGGATACATGCAAAGATGGGACTCGCGCTCCTTTCACGCTGCTAAATAATCGTGAAGGAATTTGTTTTATAGAATACTGTTTTAATGGGTCGATGTGGAATAAGATTCTACATACAATGAAGCAAAACAGTGAAAATCGCCGTTTTTGGACTTGCGTCGTTCTGATTCTGAGGTACAGAAATGAATGAAGAAAATGAATAAAAAAAAGAGAAGAAAGTGGCTATGGGTAGAGACGCAGGAGCAGGGCAAAAAATGAGCTGATGTTTTTACAGTATAATAATGTGTGTGTTGGTAGATTTCCTTTAAGTCGAGATGCTAGCTTTTCTGCTTCGTTTTGGACAAAATGAAAGAGCAACCATTTGCTTATCCTCATCTGTAAGTCTTCTTGCCAAACCATTTAAATAAAACATTCATAAACTTCAAACAGAAATGAAGTCATTTCAATCTCCCGCGTGTTTCGTAAAAGCTGTTCTTTAAATCAAGATTTAAAAAAAAATATCCTTCGTGGTTGACACCTTTTATCTATCATCTTCATCTACCATGTCAATTAGTCTTCGGGTCAAACTATTTTAAAAAAGGAAATCCTTCGAGTTTAAGCAGAAATGAAGTCACTTTAATATACCACGTGCGTTGGTTAAGTTTTTCTTTGGGCAAGATACCAGCTTTGCCTCTTTGCGGTTGACATAATCAATGAGCAATCTTGTTTATCATCGTCATCAATTACGTCTGTTAGTCTTCCTCTTAAACCCTTTAAAAAGTAGTAAATTTTAAAGTTCAAGGTAGAAATTAAGATATCTTCATATGCCACATGCCTTGCTTGGGTTTTTCTTTGGGTCAGTGAAGACAGCAGCTTTACCATTTCGTGGATGACATAATCAATGAGCACTTCTTTGTCTAAACGATACATCCTTCTCTCACGTTGGTTCGATCCGATCAGTGGTTTTTTCCGCAACATGTAGCATATAAATTCGTGTGGGTAATCCGCAGCGAAACTTTCACGCTTCCAATCCCGAGTTTATTCGGGCAAGCAAAAGATCAATCATTCCGCTGATAAGCCCAATAGAGGACTACAAGGGTTGATATTTGTAGAAAGCTAAGTCTAATTGCTCGGTTGATTTTATCTGTGATTGATACACCTCCGCAATTAAAGGAGGGACTGTTCGCCTTGAAACTGCTGGTTCTCACATACAAATGGGAAATTACAGGCCGGATGAATTGATGAGTTTTATGCATCTGAGTCATAATCTCAGCTAAAACGATGATCTACGAAAAGAAAATGGTTACTTTTCGAACATATCTATGTCCTATGTTTCTCACGTAAAAATTAAAGGCTCATTTTTCTGATGGGTAGCATTCTTGAAATACTTACCATCATTAATGCTTTATTGGTTCTTAGAACTTTTAAGAACTTTTTCGTTGCTTTATTACATCATAATGAATGCTTTATTGATTCTTAGAAATTTTCCCCAAGATCTGTATAATGTAACGCCTTATTGAATTGTTTGGGCATTCTCGTGCATAATTATTGTTGCGGCAGCTTTTTTTCCAAATAGCAACAATTTCAGCAAAATTAAAAGTAGTAATTATTCTGAAAGAAGACAGGGCGTGATAATTCCTGCATAAAATTTTTACCTCTAGATTAATTGTTTATTTCATTTACTGTCTTTGAATGGCAATATTGGTAATTTAAAAAATAATATTGTCTGCACACTTTTCTTTCTTTTTTTTGCCGAAGTACTATGTCAAAAGAAGCAGTTGCTTCAAAAATGAGGTTTAAGTTTTAAAAAGCAATGCCTTTAGCATTAGTTAATACATTTTATTCACTAAAATTTAGGTATTATCTGCTGTATTTCTTCTCATTATTATTATGCTTTTCATTGTGAACCAGAAATTTACAGATCGCTATTTGAAAAACCACTTTAAAAATTCTGAACTGTTTCAATACCACTTTTGCTTGTAACAACTAACTCTGGCATGTGACAAATACATACTCTTGCAATATGCAATGACTGATGAGACTCAAGATATTTGTTTCTTAAAATTTGCGATACATAAAATAATTTGTTCTTTCGTGTATAAAGCTGCATGCACATTAACGAAAAGTGTTTCCCCTTTTGTTCTTCTGTAATATACATCTCCATGTGCAGCTAAAGAAAATAATTTTGCTTTTCTCCTTCAACTAATTTTATTTACTTATTGAACAAAAACTAAAAGAAGATCACCAACCGAAGAAGAGTTGTAAACAATGTAGAAGCTTAGTATTTAACACTTTAATTTCTCCTGTGTCATAAAAAGTTTTTGTAGGGGAAGACCGCCTATATTGGACCCCCTAAGAACAGGAGGCCTGTGTCGCTCAATGTGAAGCAAAACAGAAATGCAAAATAGGGCATCGTGAGCTAAATTTAATCAGGAACCGCCCTAGGAGCTTATATTTTCTGAAAATATGAAAATTATTTTTTAAAAAATTATCTTATAAAAAGTTACAAAAGTCCAATTTAGGAATATATGCGCCTAAATTGAACCATGCGCTTCCTAAATTGGACCGTAAGAAGAAATCATAGAATAATTTATATTTGAACTACACAGCTTTTTTCCAGGGTTTGCAACAGAATTTCTTTTGCTTCAGCCTCACTTAGGAGGTGTTGATAAACTCGCCGATGGCATTTCATACACTTAATAATGTTTTGCGCTTCATCTCTATGACACATATTGCAATAACAATTGTTTTGTGCAGTTTCTTGCTTCTTCTTGTGTGACTTTTTCTGCTCTATGCCTCTTTTATACGGCGTTAAAATGATTGCTGAGATAGCCTTCCTTTTTGTTCCTTCTATTTTTTAGGCAAAGGTGATATGTGAGCTGGCTTTAAAAAATCATAATTAAGAGATGACAATCATGTTTTGATGAGAACTATCCGCCGATTCTGCAGAACTTGTGCTAATTTAAGTCGTAGCTAGTTCTTGTACATGGTGTACAACTTACACCGAACATGTAACCTGTTCAGTGTTCACTTTGAGTAGTTTTATCTGGACTACTTGCCCCTAATTCTGTTGCAGCCAAATCAATGTCATTAAACACATGTCAATTAACAGGCTAAACTCCTGTTCTTTAGAATCAACTCACAGCTTTTGCCATGGCCTTGATTGCGGTTTGCCCATAAGAGTTACCAAACAGTTCTCCTGTGCGATATTAGATAATGGATCTCATTAGATGTTCTCGCATCCATGTATCACATGCTCGATTAAAATATGTAGACAGAGACTGAATAAAGACCACATCTACGTGTATGATGTGCTTAAAGAGAAATTATTATTATATCGTTTTCGTTAGCCAAGTTTATTGCATCAATGTTCTTTATGTAAGTGCTGTGCCTATCCATTGATAGAAAGACATTCTTTTTACATTGCTTGGATTAACAGTTTTGATGAAATGTTGTATCAATTGTGTGAATTATCGTTTGTGATCCAACCTTTTTTTTTTTGAACAAGCATATTTCTCACCAGGGAAGCTTTTACGATGAGTTCATACATGGAACGTAATCTTTTGAAAATAAGCATGGGGAGCTTTCAATTCTGTTACACTCGTGTAGCAAATAACCAGTGGATTTCTACCACGTTCACCACTCATTACTGCTCCAACCTGGTGTTTATCTCTATACGTCAATATATTTTGGGGCTTTTGGACAATGAAAAAACCGACTTCATCTACATTGAACATTTTAGTAGCATATAAATTGTTTCCTTTTAAAATCGTTTTGAAATTATCGAAGAATTTCATAATTTTCTCTCGGTAAACCAGCATACATTTTATTTAAGTTAATAAATATGTTTCACAACCTGAAACTGCAGCTTAATGGATGAAGAGAAAAAAAACCATGCATTTTAAGAAGTTGCAGCTTCTACTTGATAAAAATGTGCTTGATAAAAAAGTTTAAATGAATATCGTGAATAGGTGTTAAAGTATGCTTAAAATTATTTTAACTACGCTATTAAATAAGACGAGTCACTTATTTTATGTTACGATTAATAAAAAGTCTTATTTAAAATCATATTCTTAAATTGGACCACCGGTCCAATATAGGAAAATTTTTTCGGTCCAATAAAGGAAAACACGCCATTTTTTATTCTTCAGCTTATTGCTCTGTCAAAAATTATCACAATCGGGCATATAAATACATCAATGTAATCCTTATTAAACACAGTTTATAATACTGTAACAGCATTTTACCGCAATTCACAAGTTTTTGAGTTATCCTGCTAGAAACAAGTCCACAAAATAAGATTTCGCACGTTTTCAACACAAATCTAGCCGTAACTCACGCTAAACAGTTCGAAGACTGGTGAAACTTCATACACATTGATTTTATTCCTAAAACTTCATATTTTTGCTGTTAAAATGTAGCATAGGTCTCCGTACTAGATTTTAAGCCCGAGGTCCAATTTAAGCAGTGGTCCAATATAGGCGGTCTTCCCCTACTCAATTCAACCAGATCACATCCTATTAAAAACTCCGCTGTTTCAGGAAAAACTCTTCTTAAAATATATTTTTCTTGAATAAATTTTTTGCTATTTTTTTACCCCTTTATACAAACGTTACGTTTTAATCAATTTTAGTTGTGGAAGGTTGCAGAAGCACCCTGTTTTAAAAATCAATGGGTTGTTCATTGACTTGCATAACAATGGAGCCGTGCTGTTTCGAAAAAATCAGTTAATTGTGTTTGTTTCTTTTCCGAGACCTTCGCGGATAATCCGCTGACGGATAATCGAGAGTTTACTGTAGATATAAATGGTTGTGTACCAATTGAACCATCTCAGGAATCAGTTCTGCGACATGTTTATTTGAGGTGAAAAAAGAGTACACAAATACTGCTGTAGTTAGAACGGTAGAATTTCTTGACTCAAACTTGACTTGTGTAACTGAAATCTTTAGTTTCAAAAAGAAGGGATGTTTGGAGTTCTTTTCCATGACTCAAAGCACCTGGGAAAAATCTGGTGTCAAAAGAAGGCACAGCAAGTAGGTCGAAGAGCAAAGAGCTGACTGGTAGTATCATTTTAGGCATATCCCAAAGACTGAAATAAAGCACAACGATTGAGGGATCAGCCTATGATATTAACCCATTTATGCCCAAGTTTTTTTTAACAATTTTCTTCAATTTTTATCTGCTTAAAACTCTTACTTGGATGGTTTACATACATTTTAGGCTTAAAATAGTTCGCCGTTGCCATATTTATTAAGTTATTTAACGTCCTGTTTATGGGATATTTTGCAGATATGTGAGCAAAATACGACCTTACTTGACTTTACTTTTGCAAAGTAACATTACAGAAAGCATCTGTGATCAGTTTTAAGCAAATCATTTTAAAATAGTTTAATTTTATGAAAAATTATTTCGCAAAAGAAATTACTTTCTGTGACTACCCATGCTGGATCGTTGTTTGACTGACTTGTCTGAAAATAGCTGTCAATAAATAAACTCTGATGTCCAAATAGTGGCTCTAACTGGTTTTCTCAAGGAGAAGGACTATTTAACTTGTGAAAAACAGCTTGAGTGAAAGGATATACCCATTACAGGTTTTTGTATGCAGTAACTAACAAGCGTCCCGTTTTTTAGGCTGCTGGGCATAAACGGGTTAAACATTTGTCATTTACAGGATACTCCCTCACTACCCTCTTAATTTGCATCGCATCAAGATTATGAGGCACAAAGAATAGGCCAAACAATTAACGCATCTAACACACGGTTCTATTCAGTGGCGTACGCAGACAAATTATTTCAGGGGGGGCTGAGTCAAGACTCTTTGTTAGTGTGTGGGGGGGAGGGCACCTCATAAAATGTAGCTAAAAAAGTAAATGTCTCGAATTTTTGCTTCAATACCTATTGAAGTCGACAAAAATACATCATTAAAAAAATTGTCATTAAAACTATTGGTAAGAAAGCGTTTTTGATGGACACAGAGAATGGTTAATTAAAATTTAAGAAAATTTCTTCAAATTTCTTCATTGAAAGAGGTGTTGCTGAAACACTTGTTTGCAATATTTTGGCAAATTTAAACTCTAATAATGTTAATTTCGCAGTTTATTGTACTATTGTTCCCAACACTGGGTTTCAATTGAATTTACTGAAATTTATTTAACAGAATTATATGACTGGAACACATTAATCGTTATTTCTAAAACATAGATTTGCAATAAAAATGAACAAAATGGAATAATAGGATAATTGTAAACATGACGTATAGTAAAATAGATATGTCGAAACAAAAAAAAATCTTTCTTTTAATATTTTCCTATACTTAATTATCTGTTCTGAAAGCTCTTCTCATTTTGGGATTTCAAAAAAAAAAAAAAAAAAAACCTTAGCTTACACTTAAAAAATGTGTTTTGAAAATTTCGGAGGGGGCTGCAGCCCTATCAGCCCACCCCCTGAGTACGCCACTGGTTCTATTGCACTTAGTTTGGCTTGCAATACTGAAAAGCGTTAAGTGTCTGTTTACATGTGAGATGACATCAGCAGCAACGCTACTGCTACTGATGTTTGATAGTGTCATCCCTGCAACCAAAATTGTATATCTTTCTTTGGCTCAAAGAAGAAATGTATCTACGAATATTGAAGAAAAAAAATTAGCTTTCTTCCTCTATTTCTTTCTCTACAATCTTTTACTTTCTAAAGGTTAGGTAGCTTTAGAGCCCCCATATAGAAGCTAGCGTAGCTTCTCTCTAATTGAAACTAACTGCAACTCCGAAGCAATTGATGTGATTGGTCAGAAGGAAAAAAATGAATTCACTAACAAAATGGAAAATATGAAGGACTAGAATTTTAAACCTTTATTAATTTAAGTGTTCAAAACTAAGAATTTTTGCGCTAAGTAGAAGAAAACCTTATTCTCAGTAATTTTATTGTAGAAGCTATCTATTAATTAAAGGCAGTTATTTTAGTTAAGATTTTTATGAAGCAAATTACTTTATATGTGCCTGCCAGTTAATGCCAGTTTTTTTTTTTTTTTTTGGCAGAAAGTAGTTTCTGATTAGAAGGTTTTAACCGGTTTAAGCATTGGTTTTAATCGTTTCGGTAAACCCTGCATTGAATCAATGTTGGAAGGAATTTAGTGCGGTAAATTTCGAAACTGAATCAGAACTTTAGTTGTTGAAGTTATAAGATATTGTACTTGTAATTACCAGATACCGTAAGTAATTGAGAAATCGAAACTCTTCGAAGCAATCCGACAAACATCGCAGATAGCAGATCTTTTCTTTTTATTCAAATTGCTATACACTAAAAATGAATGTTGTTTTTACAGCATAATATGGCTAATTTTATAGTAATAAACTCTAAAAATTGCTAATTTTACAGTAATAAACTAAAATTGCTACTTTTACAGTAATAAATTGTAAAATTGCTACTTTTACACTACTAAACTGTAAAATTGCTAATTTTGCAGTAATAAACTGTAAAATTGCAAATTTTAGTTTATTACCGTTGATTTTACAGTTTTAAACTGGAACCTCTGCTGCTAGTATTATACTGTTGTTTTTACAGCATAATGCTGCTAAATTTTACGGCAATAAACTGTAAAATTTCTAACTTTACAGTAAGAAACTGTAAAATATCTAGCTTTACAGTTTATCACTGTGCATTTTACAGTTTTGAATTGGAACCTCGGCTGCCAATATTATACTGCAAAAACAACAGTTTATTTTTTGCAGTGTATAATCCTAGTGCCTCATAAGCTTCAAACTCCTAGACGTCTGTAAACGTCCACCAATCACACAACTTATCAACTTGATCTCGATAACTTTCAACTACCATCTGTTTTCCAACCCAAAATTCAAAGAAATATGTACTTTGAAAAAGTCAGTAAACGTCCACTAGTCACTCAACCGTCGCACTCAGCAACTTGACCCCGACAATTCATCTGTTTTGTAATCCAAAATTCAGCGAAGGATTTACCTCACAGGAAAATTCACATTTGCCCTTTGTATTTTCTACAAAACAGCGCCTTCATGGAACAGCAACCATCCTTGAAATATCATCTGAAGTCTTTGCGATACCATTTTCTTCCGAAGAGTCCGAAGTTGGGACTTTTTTTATTTATTTTTTTCTTAGTTTTGCATGTCTGCCTAAAAACACTGTGCGCTATCAAGTGTAAACAATGCTGAGCTCCTGAGAATTTCATAAAATTTGTTTTATTGGACGTATAGCAACCGGGGACAGTTATTTATGTCCACAAAAAAAGTGGTTTGTTTGACCGTGATGAGGGATTCATCGCCCGTTTGTTGTGAGAAACTTTCGTTCTGTTGTTTTTGACTTTGTCTTGCCATTTCATTTAAGGTAAATTGGCGGAAGACGCCGTAGCTTTTAACTTTATTTTGTTTTAAATAACGTATTGCTTTTATTTTAAAAAATCCAATTTATCCACAAAATATGGACTTTTGTGATTGGTAAAAATATAGGTTTCGGTTTGAAAAACAATTTTTCGCCACCGAAAATTAATGATTACAAAACTATTCCATTTCGGCAGCTTCCGTATACCACTGGGGAAGATTTCGTAAGGCAAATTGTCGTAGGTGGGAGATGCCGTACACGGTGCATACAATGTATTTCATCGAATCATATTTTTTTCGACGTTTCGGCGAATTTCTTTATATCTGTTTTTCGAGTAGGATCATTGTTTTCTCTAGGATGCCGTCGAAAAACTACGGCATATTCCCCTAACGAAAGTACGGCATCTTAGCAAAAGGCATTTAACACTATTTCGGCGACGAAACGCGCAAGGGAAGGAGCGCGCGTAAGTCACGGAGGTCCCGCGGCAACACATCAGAATGTGGTAAAAATGGCAAAACACTATAAAAACACCCCTTAAACCTGCAATAAATCAAAACCAATTTGGTTGCACTTTTAATGTACATGCTCCTACATTCTGACAGTACTGTAAAACATGATGTTTTTACAGTATAATACAGATAATTTTATAGTAATAAAATGTAAAATATCTAATTTTACAGAAATAAACTAAAATCTAAACCTCCAATCGCAGTCCAGTATAAAATAAGTCAGTAAGGATGTGAGTTTAATCCAGTCTTCTCTTTGTAGGTGTGAGTGTTATTAAGCAGGAAAAAATTGGTAAGCATTTAATTATTCTTATTTTTTATATTTTCTTTTACGTTAATTCACTATCATCTCTGTTCCATATTATCCGATATTTTAGTAATTAATTTGCATAAAATCATGCTGAGATTCAAGTATGGTCTTTTTTTTTTTTTTTTCGGAGTTGGTGACGGTGGGGGAAGGGAGAGCGACACCACGAATTACCGCCCCGGGTGACACCCTTGCTAGCTACACCACTGTATGTATACATCTTTTTGAGAAAAATTAGTTTTCTATGTATATATCGAAATCGAATGTTTTCCCATACTTTATTAAATTTAACATTTTTGAATGTGTACAAAAGGACGGTGCATTTAGAAAAAAATTACTATTGCAGTTGCTTTTTTACATTGAAGAGATTTTCTAGTAGTAGGGGAAATCGGAGCTAGTTGGCATAGTTTTTACTTCTCGATTTTTCTGTTGGTACTTATGGTAAAAGTAATTGATACCTCTAACAGGGTAACATCTTGGCTACAAAAAACTACTAGGAAAATCATCTAAAATTCGCTGGGAAACTCGTGGAATTTTTTTTCGAAGGCTCCTCAACAGTGCTAACTTCCCCCGGAGTCGGGGTAAGTTGGTAGATGCATCGGGGCATGTAGGCATAACATTGTTTGAAATAATAAATTTGAAGCAATACAACAGTTTTTTATTTTTTAAATATTTATTTAAATACATTATAAGGTAATATGTCGAAACAAAGTTTTAAAAAAAATCTATGAGCATTGTTGGTAGGTTACAAATGTTTCATGTCAACTCAGAAAGAAGGGTTCTTACTCATCTGAATGGAGAAGTAATCTTCTCCAGATTTTTGTTGTTGGGGCACCAGATTCGTCGGGTGGCTCTGGTCATTTCCAATACTTTGTAGTTTTCATCATAGTGGAGACTTGAAAAGTCCTCATTATCAACTTTAAGCATTTGCCCTGGATATTTGCAAGCCCCATGCTTTACTACCCCATACTCACCTATCAGCTCCAAGAGCAGCATATAATACTGTCTCATCTGTAGGAGGGGCTGTGTAGGAAGGTTGGGGCTGACCAGATCCAGTAGAAATGGCTCATCTTTATTCTTATTATTGTACTCAGGAAACAAGAAATCATAGTTATCCTCACTATCAGCATACGGTACCCATCGAGATTCCCCGCCCTGCCCTACCCGAAGGCTTCTCAGGGTCTGCTTAGGGAATCTCTCATCGTCTAACCACTCACATGTGCCAGCCAGCGATCCGGCTGTGTTCCTCGATCTTTATTAGCATCAGAAAAAAGTTCATTAGTTTTAGTGCTCATTTTCCATCTTTGAACGTTTTTTTGCAATATTCTTTGATTTCGTATCATGGTTTTTGTTCTCTTTCTTTATCCCTTCAACGTAAAGTGTTTTTATTTTATTTTCTCAACTTTTTCTTTTGCCCATTCATTTTCAACTGGAGCGTCGGTTCGGATTGTATAGTGCCTCCTCATTTTTCCTTTGGTTGTCCGTTTTTGTGACCCGACTTTTGGAAAAGGCTGAATATCTTCACTGGTCACAAGTCGACATGTTTCGGAGGAGCGGGTTGCACTAGTGGCGATTGAAGGTTTACGCCTGTTAACGCCCGCAATAGGGACATTTTTAACACTAGTACTACCCCTAACCATTAACCGTACAAGTAGAAGGGGCAGCAGGTAGGTCTGTCTAGGTATCTATAACTGCGATTGCCACGTCAACATCATTCTGGGGTTAGTTTTCATTGATCGTTGGCCTATGCCAAGATACCCCAAACTGATTCTGCAACTAGCCCCAAAAACATTTTCTGGAAAAAAATGGCGGCCCTGCTCAGAATACAAGTGACTGGGAATCCAGTAACTGCATCAATCTCCAGTCTATTAATTACTGTGTCCACCATAAACTTGGAGTACTTGAACAAAAATTTTAAGGGTACTGAAACCCGAAAAGCATATCGGAAACAAAATGTACTCACCAGAAAGAAAAACATAAAAAAATCCATATTCATCGACCGCACTCTAGAAAGACACTAAAGCTGTTGTGGATGACGCAGCAGGTTGCCGAGTATGTCTCATCACGACGGCAGCGCTGTGGGCACTGTGTAGTAGGGTGGGCCGAAAAAACACTTTTTTTTATTTCGAATTTGTAATAGCGCGGAAAAGTTGCGAATTATGAAGACAAAAAGAAGGGAAAAAAATTATCGAAATCGGTTGATATCTTCCGATCGCGCATAAGGCCTCAAATTTGACAAAAAATGAAAAAACTTGATTTTCGCGATTTTTTTTTTTAATTTTTAAATTGGATGTTTTCGAAATGTAATAGTGCGGAAAAGTAGCTAATTGTGAAGGCAAAAAGAAGGAAAAAAAATACCGAAATCCATTGATATCTTCCGATCGCGCATAAGGCCTAAAATTTGACAAAATATGAAAAAAACTTCATTTTTGCGATTTTTTTTGAAAAAATTTTGAATGAAATGTTTTCATAATTTTTTCGCGTGGAAAAGTTTATAATTTTGAAGACAAAAAGAAGGATAAAAAGGGGGAAAAAAATTGTCGAAATCGATTAATATCTTCCGGTCGTGCCTAGGGCCTAAACTTTGACAAAATATGAAAAACCATCATTTTTGCGATTTTTTATTTAGTTTTTTGAATTAGATGTTTTCGTAACGCAATAGTTTGTAACGTTTACTAATATAGCCTCAAAACATTGTGCTTTGATTTTGTTTTGGTCAGTTAATATCTTCCGGTTGAGCATTAACCCCAAAATTACCCAAAATAATATATTAAAGAAGGTACATTTTTACGCGTTTTTGGTTTTTGATGAATAATTTTTTGTGAAACAACCGTAGTATTTTTTGAGAAAGACTGACAATAATATAGAAAAATAAACTACCACAGGTTCAGTCGATGTTATCCAGTTGTGAAAAGCCTTAAAAACTCTCATGCGTAGACGTCGGGCAGCAATCCAGGCAACATCGCTCGCCTGGCTATGGCTCTCTTCCACTCCATCGCCGCCTTCCTAGGACCATGTCAGCTGTCTGCCTATATTGTTTTTTCAGTCTGCGCTTCTATGTAGTAATCGCAGTCAGGGCCTGATTATCCAAAAGGCACAAGAAGTGCTTCCCCTAAAACTTATCAGGGGGCCCAAAAATGACTGAAAACTTGTGATTTAAAATTGTAGTTTCTCCTTTTAAATGCATATCTTAAGGTTATTGTAAACATTAGAGCTGGTTCAATAAAATTTTTCTGGAAAGTTTTAAAATTGAAGACACATTTCATAAAACATTAATCCCACCTCAAGCTATTTTTAAATGTGGGATTTGACGCTACTTTTTTACAGTGTACTTTGATTATGTTTTATTAATTTTGAGAAGTAATAAATCTAATACAACATCTTTATAGAATTGCAATGCAACCATGTGTATTATGTGTGAAAATTCTACATATTAGTGGAAGAAGGGGACAGACTTTATCCGAATTCTGTTTGGGGCAGCTCTTAGAAATGATATGTACCCTTAGCGAGATTTGTTTCAATGTCTCAAGAGTAGAAATACCCCCCCCCCCCACCCTTGCTTCAAAAAGCAGGGGGCCTCAAAATGAGACAGAGCTTCCCCTAACTTTACTGGTTAATCGGGCCCTGATCGCAGTGTACTATTAGTATTTAGTTCAATCTAGCTGTTTTGATTTTGAAAATCTTGTAGTCTTCTGTAATGATGTAGTTTCCTGCTGTGTGTGGACTCTGTGATTTAACAAAAAGTTATGTAATAACAAGACAAATACTCTAACAACAAGACAAATATTTGGCTGCCCCACTTTTGGCACTCCAAAGAACTGCCATCAAACTAACTGCCTACTGGCGAAGACACCGTTATTAATTTCTAGTGCCAAATTTAACCTTCCTTGAGTACGGCACCTAATGATGTCCTTGCCAGTGGACGGCTTATTTGATAGCAGTTCTTTTGGAGTACCAAAAGTGGGGCAGCCAAATATTTGTCTTGTTATTAGAGTATTTGTCTTGTTATTTGGCTCGGCAATTGTATAACTTTTTTGTTAAATCACCGAGTTCACACAGAGCAGAAAACTACATCATTACAGAAGACTACAAGAATTTCAAAATGAAAACAGCTAGATTGAACTAAATAATAGTACTCTGCGATTACTACATAGAAACGCAGACTGAAAAAACAATATAGGCAGACAACTGAAGTGGTCCTAGGAAGGCGGCGATGGAGTGGAAGAGAGCCGTTGCCGGGCGAGCGACGTTGCCTGGATTGCTGCCCGACGTCTACGCATGAGAGTTTCTAAGGCTTTTCGTAACTGAATAAAATCGACTGAACCTGAGGTAGTTTGTTTTTCTATCTTATTGTCAGTCTGTCTCAAAAAATACTACTGTTGTTTCACAAAAAGTTATTCATCAAAAACCAAAAACGCGTAAAAATGTAACTTTTCTTAAATTATTATTTTGGGTAATTTTGGGGTTAATGTGCAACCGGAAGATATTAACTGACCAAAAAAAAAAAATAAAACAAAGCACAATGTTTTAAAGCTATATTAGTAAACGTTACAAACTATTGCATTACGAAAACATCTAATTCAAAAAATTAAATAAAAAATCGGAAAAATGATGGTTTTTATTTTGTCAAAGTTTAGGCCCTAGGCACGACCGGAAAATTATGCGCGATCGTAAGATATCAATGGATTTCGATAATTTTTTTTCCTTCTTTTTGTCTTCACAATTAGCTACTTTTCCGCACTATTACATTTCGAAAACATCCAATTCAAAAATTTAAAAAAAAATCGCGAAAATCAAATTTTTTCATTTTTTGTCAAATTTTAGACCTTATGCGCGATCGGAAGATATCAACCGATTTCAATATTTTTTTTTCCTTCTTTTTGTCTTCATAATTCGCAACTTTTCCGCGCTATTACAAATTCGAAATAAAAAAAAGTGTTTTTTCGGCCCACCCTACTGTGTAGTGTGTACTAGAAAATAAAGGCACAGTGTCAAGGTATGTCTTATGCCAAATAGCCCCGGTCTCCCCAACAGCAGTACTTTTTCGTAGTGTACCTCATACTGGAAACAACTAAGTCCTGCATTTTTGAAATTTTTCGGGGCTAAATTCGACGTAAATTACATTTTTGTGTGAATTTTATATAAATTTATCTCATATTTTAACTTTTGCATAGTTTTTCTCTTAAAATGAATTTAGATTATATCTGAAGGATACAGCGGGTAGCGTGTGACCTATAAGCCGAGATTGATTATTGGTTGCTCAGAACTACCGAGGCTTCTATTGGGCATATTACGATTAGCTACCAACATCAACCTCATGCACTGCAAAAAATAAATTGTTGTTTTTACAATACAATACTGAAAGCAGAAGTTTCAGTTTAAAACTAAAAGAGCAGTAATAAACCAAAAATAGTAATTTTACAGTTTATTACCATGAAATTAGCTGTATCACACCACTGTGAAAACAACTGTTGTGAAAACAACAGTGTTGTACTGGCAGCCGAGGTTCCAGTTTAAAACTGAAAATGCTCAGTAATAAACTGTAAAACTTGTAGTTTTACAGTTTATTACTGAGATTTGAAGTTTACTACTGTAAACTAGCAATTTTACAGTTTACCACGGTAAAATTACTCTAAATTAGCTGTATTATAATCTAAAAACAACATTTATTGTTTACAGAGTACTTTAGTCGATTTGTGGGTACCTAAAAATTATACAATAAAAAAGTTTTTCTTGAACAATTAAAGTAAATTCAGAAATTCCAGTTGTTTTACAAAATAAAAGTTGATTATATTTTTTGTATAAACTCATATTTTATCATTCGACACAATTTGGAAAGAAAGAAAAT